>CAIGRP010076003.1:0-20636 GCA_903798385.1 Fraxinus cuspidata | reverse complement strand
TATTTGTACATAATTTTGTACAACTTCGTTGACAAAAAATGTCAAGTAGCGGCCCCCTATTGTGGGGGTGCCCGCCGCAGGCACCCCCCCCCCCCCAAATTGAGGGCCGCCACTTGGCATTTTTGTCAACCTTTTTGTACAAAATTCTGTACAAATAGCATCTCTCAATTTTATTTATCACAACAACGATTGTTATCTAATATAGTAATATTGTACGTAAAACATGTCCGTCGATGTTGTCTAAAAAGGCAATTCAAGTTTAGCCTCTAGAGCCTTAGAAGCTATATGGATGCCCTAAAATGAACTGTAGACTGTCTTTAGGTGCCTTATGGAATATATGCCAACCTGATCATTGTCAAGAAATTTTACTACATAGTTACAGTTCAATTGGAGTGCATGCATGACACTACAATTGATCCACATAATTTATCATGTACAACTTTGAATCTTTTCAAAGTTGGAAAGCTATATCTAATTAGGGGGGAGAGCATGATTTTAAATAGTAAGGCATTCATATTCTTTAAATTTTGATGCATCCCTAAAAAAGTAGATTTTTGATATTTTATTCTCATAAATTTCCAGTAGAATTCAATTATTTAGTCGGCGCATCGAAATATGAACGACTAAGAATATATTAGGTATGTAGTACTTCAATTTGAGTTTCGTTTGAAGCATTATCATCATATCTTATCATGATGTCATCGCTAAATTTAAGTTTCAGGAGTCTTTGCTAGTTAAATCACATACGATTCTGCACATCCCATTTGTAATTTCTTTTGTCCTAACTTGGAACGGATGACTCGCTGTGGGTGTCAAGGAATATGGATCCGGTACTTTTATCCGTAGACTAGTAGGTGAGTTGTAATTAGAAATGAGATGCCTCTCAAACTTGAACCTAGTCGGTTCTTTCAAATATTACATAATAACAAGCATAATATAAATTTTATTCTCTCTCTATTTTACTCGATTCAACGTACCGAAGACTAAGAAAACTCTTTTAACTTGAGAAAGTTGGACACAACGGATCAAATAATTTTCAAAATTTAGAGATTAGGGAGAATTATTTTAAATTATGCATAACCATGTTTTAACCCTTTATAGCGTTGTCCAATCAATGCTCATATTAATCATTTGATGCTCCTAACTTGCGGTTGGCATGGTCTGTGAAGTGATAGTTTCTTGATTTTCTCTCTAGTCGGCAAGTTTTGAATATTGTACTCGATACAATTAATATTTTAATGTACTTAAAAATAAGTAAAATTTACTTTCAAGTTACTTATTTTTCTTAACATGAATTCCAAGATTGCTCTTTTTTACCCAAAAAAAAAAAATCTTTCTTTGATGGTAACTTTTAACCTAATTTTTAAAAAGGAACTTTTAAAGACAATCAATATTAAAAATTCTCTATATAAGATTAAAGAAGAGAAGAGAAGAGAGTTAACTCCTTAATTTTAGATTATGCAACTTTTTTATATAGAATTCACGAAATTTACCAAGAGTATATAGTTTCTATTTCTCATTTAGCTCTTCCTATTGAACTGATACATCTTGCATTTTATGGAGGATTTTGAACGCATTTACTTTCTCAATTTGATTCTTGAGTTGAAGTCAACAAGCCTGTATTGGAATAATTATCTCTCTTTTTGAAAGCTCTTCCTGAATTATTCACTTGAAGTTGTGTCTTGATCTAAATTAATGTGTCGATACTGTTTTGAATTGATCGATATTGTTGTATTATTGTTGAACTATTATTGAGACTCGTTATGTTGTCACTAATGAAATATCCATATCCAAACTTTCTAGACTCTTTCGAAAAGATAATGACGTCCGTAAAAAGTCATTACGATAGTTTTATGCAATTCAGTAAGTTAAATTTAGACATAATTAAAAAGTGAGAGAAATAAGATATTTATTCACAGTTTTATTCGGTTTTATCTAGTCGATCAAGTTAAATAAATGCCTCGAACGTATTCAAAAAGAATAACTAATTATTTTGACTGAAATTTAAGAGGCACCTTTGTCAAAAGTTATTGCCACTTTTAGATGTGAAGGCACACGATCAAACATAACTTTAGCATATAAAATGCCAATAAAATAATTCTTTTTTAATTACTCATTTTGTAATAATTTATAATTCACAACTCCTCTCCTAAAGTACATAAATAAATCGTGTTTAAAATTCAACAATCAACGAAGCTGCTCAAAGCCCTATATATTCATCATTTCAAAATTTACCGTCATGACATGATTATGTGACATATTTACTTGAACGAGGAAGCTAAACTGGGAATTTAAGTTTGGTTACACGAACTTTTGGAGTGACTAAAATTGAGAGTAAACTAAATTTTAGTGATATAATTGCGACAAATTAAAATTGAGTAGCCTAATAAAGATTTTACTCAAAGTTCGGTGACAAAAATGAAATTATCCCTCTTCCATGGATTCCAATTGATGATTTTTGACCAGATAGTACTTCAATATACAATCATTGTACCTTTACAACATTATGATAAGATTTATGGGAAAGTTGAAACCAAAATGTGAGTTTCAAACTTGTCTGTTGGCCTTGTCCTTTGGTTCTAAGAATCTTTCACAAGTCTTCTAGAGGAAGATGCATATTATGATGTTAAGTTATTGACGAAATATAAATCGTCTAAGAGCATCTTCAATAAGTGATTAAATTAAACTTTCGATTCTATGAATCGTGCAAGTAATAAATTAGTAGTAATTCTGAATTTTATGAAATGTGTAGATGAAAAAGTATGATTTAACAAAAATGTTATAGAACAAATATATCAAACATACTATGTTCGATATTTAATAGTAAGAGTTTAAACTTTTGACTTGCTTCGATAAAACGATGATGAGATTGAGTTTTTGATGAATCGAATGTACCACAATGAATAATAGGGTCCAATTTTAAAATTTTTAATCTTATCAACATGACTATTTCAAGCCTATATACATTTTTTATTATTATTATTATTATTATTATTATTATTTAATATTTTAGCGATAGTAAAATTTCTCTTTACATCATAACTTTAAAAAGGCGAATCATGCTATGTACATTATGTCAGCTTCTTTGACAGTTGGTTTTGACTAAATTGTATAGTGCGAATGTGTGTGAAAAAAGTAAAATTTCTCCATCAGTTAAATATAAAAAATAAAATCAATATTTAAGTATTAAGACGGCTTGTTTAACCAGTTTGACCTTTTAAAATATAAATCTAAAACTCAAAATACTTCTAAAACTAGTTGAATTACACGATAACTACTGTAAAACAAGTTCTAATGTTGGTTAAATTTTGCATAATAATTAGAAAGTGTATTATACTTTAAAGAATTGGCCGTTTAAGTCCCTATTTGGTTTTGCCAATAATAATAATAATAAATTTTTATTATATTCTGATAAAAGTTAATGAAATTAGGTGGTCAAATTAATTGTTGACCTTAACTTTGATTTTTTTTTTTATCAAGTTTTTAATTAAATCCATTAGGGGCTAAAATAGACCTTCAAAACTTAAATGCCTATTTAATGTGGAGTTTTAGAATAAATTTTATGAAAAATATTTATTTTCCCAGTATGTATGATTAAAAACTTGAGAAAAGCTATAAATTCACTGCAAAATTATTGTATTGAAAGAATGTGCTTAAAAATAAGTTTAAAAAGAATTCAAATTAACACCAAGTTTGATACTCATTTTTCTTAAAATACATCTTTCTCCCTTATTTTCAATCACATATTTTTCAATAAAATAATATTACACATAAATTCAAAAAATTTCATTATTTCTTAACCACATATTTTTCTTCATATCACTATTTAAAAATGTATTTTTGAGAAAATAATGTTCATCAAACAGGGTGTAAAATATCTATCAAACAAGGATTTAATGTGTGTGTGTGTGTGATCGAGGTAGACAAGGGGTTACATTCTTAAAAGAGACAAACATAAATTAGCTTTTGGTGCTTTGTAATGGCTAGCTTTTGGTGGTTGGATTGGAGCATCAAGTGAAGTTAGACTTTGTATGATTTGCTCAGATATACCTCCTTTACTGCATTAGTTTTATAATTAACTACACTATGCATAAATTTTATTGCTCAAAATTCTCTTTTACCTTCCACAAAGACCAAAAAAAAAAAAAGGATATATTCTACATGAAAAATAATCTAAGCATACTTGTAAAGAATACCCACTCAATCATCCATTCAATCGGATCGAGTTAATGTGTACGTAGTATGTCCTCTTTCCGTGTTATTCATCTATGCAGAAAAACGCATAAATCAAACTCTAAATTACTTTTATTTTGATCCACATACCTCTTCGAAGTTGTCATGTTATCATAGTGTATGAGCGAAACTATCGTAAACGTTTCTACTAATAAGTATTAAAAATGATGTTATTTTTCATATTATTTCACTACTTCGGTCGTTAGAAAATATTTTTGACGAGAAATGGTAACTTTCCACACGAGTCACCTACAAAATATCTCAAGATTCTTAATCAAAATATTGTAAAACTATTCATGCTTAGCCCATGATTGGTGTAACTTAAAAATTGATAAAATAGTAAATGTCAATAACTAATTTTAACCATCTATTTTATCGGATTCATGACTTTTCAACCACACAATTTATCGACTTTTATATAAATATATTAAAAATTTGATTTTTATATACATTAAACGAGACTTTTGTCTTCAATTAGCCACCATGAAATGTCCCTAAAGGGGTCAAAAGTGTGAGAGGCCTAAGGAATTGCAAGTACAAGTGGAGAATCCACGATAAAGAGTAAAGACGAATAATATTTCACCATCTTCAGGAAAGTTTTCTAGAGAGCCCACTCGTGTGCTTAGTTTTGTTGGTGGGGGTATTTTTCCACCTCCACAGAAAATGACAAAAGTTAGTTCGTTTTGATTTGTCTGGCTAAATTCTCATTGCATTCCGCCACCAAAGCAAGTAGCAAATTCATATTGGTAAACTGGCTTAATAATGAAGATTAAGCCCATATTTGACGGTTATTATTTGGGAAAAATAATATTTTAAATGGTACTTTTTATGAGAGTGTGTGGTTAAAGAGTAAGAATTTTTTTTTTGTTTATGCGCTAAATACTTTATTGTGGTTGAAAATGAGTACGTAGCAAAAAAAAAAAAAAAGAATTTTCAAAAAATGGTTGTCAAACAGGGGCTAAAGTTAATGGGAGAATCAAACCATCAAGTGGCCTCATGCGACAAGAGATGGTCGAGCTCATAATAGAAGGGGTCATACACTGAAAAATCTGTTTTTAACATGATGGTCTCGCTATGTTTGGTTTGATTTTCATCACTTTCTTCTAAAAGAGAGAGCTTTACAATCACAGAGAACGTAAAGTTATAGTTGTGTATTACCAATATATTCATCTATAACGAGCTACGAAAAAACCTTGTCATTATAGTTCTGGCACATATGTAAGAGACTAACCAAAAGAGTTAGAAACACGAAGTCCTAAAATATGTTCCTGTTATAAATTTTGTGTGTTCTTGTATCTATTTTCATTATGTGAATTGATTAATCTCGATGGAATATAGTTATAGTTTCTAATTCTCAACAAAGTTAATTGATTGAGAACATGAATGCCACTTGCAAAATTCACCTGGGCCACTTGGTGCTTGAGCGCCAAAATTGCACTCCATGTCCTCAAACGTTCAATCATCTTCAATGGCAGTCCTCCAACTATTGATTTTATTTATCTTGGCCCTTCAACTTTTTGACATATATAAGTTGTTCCCTCCAGTTCTGATTTCTTTCGTTTTAGTCCCTTTCCATCTCAAAGTGTCTATTTCAATCCTAAAATTTATGTTTGTTGATTCTTTACATGCTAGTCAAAATTGAGATGCAATGCAATGTTTCATATTCAGCCCTTGTTTGGGCTCCATGTTTTTTTTTTCAATTTAATCAAAACTCATTTTTAACCATAAATTCTTCCATAAAATAATAGTGTACATAAATTCAAAATTTTTTCTGATTTTTTAACCACACGTTCTCCAAAAAAACAGCATTCCAAAATGCATTTTCTCCCAAAATCACCTTAAAATGGAACCCAAATAGGGGATCAGTTTGATAATTGATGATGAGAGCGAATTCACAATTTAGGCAGCAACATTATTCGAAAAGTATATAGTTTTTAATATCTCTTATATAATTTCCTTGAACATATAGTTTTTCGTATCTTGTAATATCTGCTTAATTTTGCAAGTGTAACTATTAGAAGCCTCCAGGGACTTGTTGGATTACATTTTCAGCCAGTAAGCAAATTGATGTATCTTCAGCTGGAACTATTGAATTCTTTACGAAATCTATTTCTATGCTCATTACTAAGCAAACCGAAGCTCATTTATTCAAATCTTTCTTGAGTTTGAAGATTGGAGATTCTATTATTTATTTGCACCACTCTTGATTTCATACAATTTTATGCCATTCATTTCTTATTATTATTTCCAATAGGAACTTTCAAAAATGTACACAAGTGAATCCAAGATCAACAAAAAAAAAAAAAAAAAAGAGAGCGAATCTCCTATATTTAGTTCGAGTTTAAAAATTGTTTATAAATCTCAAGTCGCTTGTTATTCGCACATTTCAAGCGACTACAAATACTACACATTTATTCACAACTCGTTCTATGTAATTATAATTAAATCATATATAAATTCTTTCCAAACATACTTATTAATGATTGTATTTAATTATATGATATATTTGGTATGTTGAATCAAAAATTATAGCCTACGAACGTTATCATATTTCTTTATTTTTAATCATTGTTTCCAAGTATCGAATCAAACATGTTTTAATTTCTTCTCAAGTCGAGACTTTCTCATTCTATCATTTTAGAATAGAGGTGTAAAACACATCAAATCGACCCTTTTACAATGGAGATACATGATCCATTGTGAGACTCAGCCTTGCTCCTTGGGCCCAATATTCTGCTTCTGAAACTAGGTTTTTCATAAGAATAATTCACAAATACCCTGGAAAAAAAAATTACTCACTTCGTACTTAGTTGTTTTCAAAATAATGTTTTTTATTTTAATTATTTTATCATAAACTTTGTAACAGAACGTATTATACTTTGTAAAATTATGTTACATGATATGTTAAATTTTGTAAAATGTGTTGCACATATTTCACCACCCATTATTTTCACCATCACTGCCGCTGCCACTACTATCATCACAGTCACCATCTCTTGTAACACAATGTTTTATGCACATTTTTTTCCGTCTATTTCTACAGTCATCGAAGTTGCAGCCGCCATTTGTAAAATTTAGCGTGTCGTCGACAATCCCACAATTTGTAATATTTCTTGTTACACCCCCATCATTGGACCACTACCTTCCCTGTCCACTGTAAATACGATCGCCACCTCCACAAGCCTAATTATTTAAAAAAATCCACCACCACCACTATTGGGTTGGCGATTGCAGAGGTGGGTGGGGGTGGCCGTCGACAATTGCAAGGGGTGGGGGTGGCTGGAATGTTAGGAAAAAGGTGCGGTGTTTGTTTGGGTTATTCAGAAAAAAGTCAGTATTTGGATAATAAAAATGTAGTATAAGTAGAATTGGAATTTCAATAGAAAAGAAAGTAATGGTTGTAATTCCACATCTAAGAAAAAAGTTAAGGAAATAAAGGTAACCAAATCAAATGTTTGGTAAAGCTTTTAATAGATTATTTTGTGGGTTTAGTATTGGATAAAAAGTGAAAAATGAATTGGGACATACATTATTTTAGAATTATTCCTAATAAAGAACCTAATATTCTCTCTGTCTTTAGCATTATTAAAATCTTATTACATTTTTAGAGAAGGTGTTCCAACCTCCAGTTAAGCATAATTTCGCAAAAAATTCATTAAGGAAAAATCACTTTTATTTCTTCAATTTCCGGCGCCTCATCAACAAGAAAAAGCACATGAAGTGGGATAAGACAAACTTTGCAACTACTTGTGTTATTTCTCATCCACGATCACATTTTTCTTTTCATTTTTTTTTTCGTGTGTTAAGGTTCATTAGAATACGAATAATTCATAAAGTAATGTTTGAAAATAATAAAAAGGTAGTGGTTGATCGAATCTCAAATATAAAGTTATTCCCTTTTTAGATATCGTACGTGAAATTCTCACCTCATACAATTCCATCCCAATACATTTTGGTGAAACATCCGATACAACCGTCGTCCCGTGTCATATAAAACAATTGAAATAGTACAATAACACAAAAAAATATATTGTTTTAGATATGTTAGTTGCAATTCTTGAAAGTATTAAAATCAAGGCCAGATCAGCAGGGTTGGCATGGAGTCCTAAAGTTGAGGGTGGGGCTTAAGGTTGCATGTGAGCATACCATAAATATGAGTTGTGTAGCATGTTCTGGCCACTCCTAGGCACATATATAGATAAAGATTTGAAAATTTTGGCCCACAAATTTTAATTTAACCATGAAAAAAAGTCACACCCGTGCTTGATCATGTTAAATTAAGAATAAATTGGTCAATAGACATTATTCTTCTTGATTATTTTTATTTATGATCATTAAAATTGGACCCCAGTTGATGGAAAATTTGCTTGGGAGGTTATCAACTTAAATTTCTGACATTCATGTTTGCGACATTTCATTTATATAACATTTTTGTCGTATTTCATTTCTCGATGGGCAGATTATGTTGAGGTTGGTGTTAAGTTATCAAAGTTTGATTGGACGATTATATTTTTTATTTTTAACCAAAAATATTTGATTCTTATTACAACACTGATGAATGCTTTGCATATTAAATACTAATCTTTGCTGGTTTATAAGAAAAACCGAAAAAGGGTTCAAAAAACAAATTGCCTTTTTGATCTTCCTACCATTCTAATCTGCAGAGCGCGGGGTGGGGAAGGAACCAAAGGGTGGGAGAAAGACTTGAGGAAAGATGGGGATGAGCCGATGAGGAAAGGAAGAAGACCAAGCTTATTTATTTATTGAAATTAAGTGTTTACTTGGTAAGATGAGTAGCTGCTTGGATCTAGTATGGATCATTCATAGACGATAGTTGGAGTCGACGGCTCCTTCAGGAGTCATTTTACTTTTAAAAAACTAGACACCTAAGATTCAAGTGCCTTTTACTAGTAAAATTGATGAAAATTGTCCTTAAGGACTAAAGTGCAACAAACTTAAACATTGAAGGTTTAAATTGAAGAAACAAAAGTTAAGTGATCCCAATTTATGAATCAACTTCGTAAAATATAAGTTATGTTTTATTTTGTGGCTGTCATTTTCCCTTTGGAAAGATGAACTTCACCTTTGTGCCCTTCTTTCTTTCTTTTCCAGCAAAGAATGAGGAACAGTGGATTAACAGCGTTGGAGAAGAGAGATATGTGGTGATTTGAAGAATATTTGTTAATATTGAAGAAAATATTATGACATGATTTGAAGAATATTGGTTAATGATAATTGGAATGTTTCCATAATTTGTTATATTCGTTTCGTGATTGTCTCATCTATAATAAGACAACCTTGTTGCAAAAGGTTTCACCCAAACTTATGGAGTTGATTACAATGAGACATTTGCTCTTGTAGTCGAAACGAACACGTTTCATGTTCTTTTATCTCTAGCCGTCAATCAAGATTGAAAATTGTTTCAAATGGATTTGAAGAATGTTTTTTACATGGTGATCTTGATGAATAAGTTAATATGAATATGCCTCCATGTCATCGGCTGGAGGATCGTAGTGATCTCATATACAAATTAAGAAAATCCATATATGGTCTTAAACAATCACCAAATATCTATATTCTCCAACAAACAGTAAACATTTCATTACCTAACACCAAAATAATGACTTTTTACCTTATTTTAGACAATGATGTATATGATTTTATTTTATTTTTTTCTACTAAAGGAGAAATTAACTATGTAGATGTTTCGCCGTGCTTTTTCTAGGCACAAGATAACAATAAGAAATGTTTAATCATGATTAAAAGTTAATTATTTTCGTGAAAAACGAGAGAATGAGAAAGAAATTGAGTTGAAGTACGACCAAAGTTTTAGTATAGAATATTATAATTGTCCAATTCATTTACTTTTTGGAGGAAAAAAAAAGGAAATAGTTACTTTCAACTTTGACACAAATAATTTTTTTTGAATTACAATAATTGAAAATGGACGAAGTTTTTATTGATAGCATTACTCATAGAAGTATAATGCATAATTTTACTCGAATTCACAGTTGGGAGGAGGATTCAATGCACAATTTAAACATAAATAATTAACCTTAATTAATTGAAAATTATTCATACCAAATACATTCAAGAGAAAAGATGATTCAGATCATTAAGATATAATAGTATTCATTTTATACAGTATACATTTAAAATTTCACAGTTTTCAGGTTTGATCTATTTGCTAGGCTACTAGGCGCTGCTTTAAACGTGTATTATTTTTTTTTTGTTTCAAATAGTTCGGCCACTAAATTAACAACATTTGGCTTCAATATTTTTGATAATTGCTTAGCTGCCCACATCCTTATTTTGTGGATTAGGTTAATTAATGAGAAGCAAACGAAAGCACACGGATTGATTAATGGCGCTGACAGTGACACTCTGTACAAGATAAAAACAAGACAAGAAAACACGTCAAATATCTCTCTGCTATTTCTGGGACACTTTTTCTCTCACTCCCAGAAGTTGAAAAATAATTAAGCAATTAACAAAACCGGATTAGTTTAACAAATTAATTGAACGAGGAAGATTTTTTTATAAACAAGAATTCTTTATTTTTAACTTAAGGAAAGAATGAATTCTCAAGAATCTCAACTATAAAACACTCTTCCCAACCCCAAAAACTCATTCTTGAACTTTAAAGAAAGAGCAAAGAAAATCAAGAATTAATGGCAGAGAACAGGGAAGAGGATGTGAGGCTTGGAGCCAACAAGTTCACTGAGAAGCAGCCTTTGGGTACAGCTGCTCAAACAGACAAGGACTACAAGGAGCCACCCCCAGCCCCCTTGTTTGAGCCTGGGGAGCTGAAATCATGGTCTTTTTACAGGGCCGGTATTGCAGAGTTTGTGGCTACTTTCTTGTTCTTGTACATAACGATCTTGACAGTCATGGGGGTTGGTAGATCACAGAATAAGTGTGCCTCTGTGGGCATCCAGGGGATTGCTTGGTCCTTTGGTGGCATGATTTTTGCACTTGTATACTGCACTGCTGGGATTTCAGGTTAGTATTTATCCTAATTACTGTGTTTTCTCTTTGCATGCAGGTTAATTTTTATCCCATTTACTGTGTTTTCTCTTTGCATGCCTACTGTTTGTTTCTTTTACTGTGTAAATTTGGGCAAAATTATGTCTCTCCTTTTGTTTTTTAGGGTTTTTCTGGATTTTGTTTTGCTAGATAGGAAACTTTTGTGGTTAATTATGAATTACTGTCACTGGCTCTGGTTGTATAAGTTCTTGATTGATCCATTGATATTTCATTTTAGAGAAAAGATAGGATCTTGGTTATTTTTTCAAGAGACCCTGGTTTCAGATTGTATGCTCTTGCTACCTCCCACCACCCCTTTAGACCACTGACACTATTCTATGGAAGATTTTAAATTTGAAGCTAAACTGGATTTTTGTGTTGGCTGTTGAACAGGGGGGCACATCAACCCTGCTGTGACTTTTGGTTTGTTCTTGGCAAGGAAGCTTTCCTTGACCAGGGCTATCTTCTACATAGTGATGCAGTGCCTTGGTGCAATCTGTGGTGCTGGTGTAGTCAAGGGATTCATGGAGGGTCCATACCAGAGACTGCAAGGTGGCGCCAACATGGTGCAGCATGGCTACACCAAGGGTGATGGCCTTGGTGCTGAGATTGTTGGCACTTTTATTCTTGTTTACACTGTCTTATCTGCCACTGATGCCAAGAGAAACGCCCGAGACTCACATGTTCCGGTAGGTCTTTCTTTATCGTTTATACGTCAATGTTAACTTTTCTTTATTGATAGTTACTTACATTTGTTTGTAAAGATAGGATTTGGTGCTTTGATTTGTTATTTATTACTTCAGTTTAAGTTTTTATATCATAACTTGTTTATCTATTATCAAAAAATTGGAAGAATTGATGATTTAATTATGTTTTGTGTAGCTGGAATTCAAGATTTTTCTAGTTTCATTTAGATGTTGAGCAAATACGCTTATTTAGATTCGCTTTCTTCAAGTCATTCAATGCAATCTTAACATGATATGGGGCTCATATGTTTAGTTATCGAGGTGCCGTTCAGGCCAAAACAGACCTACACTGAATGTCACCAAACACTGATGTTTCATCTCACGTGGTTTTTTTCAAAATTTTGCGTTCATGTTTGATGATGCACTATTTGGCGCTTTTTATAATAGGTCAAATATACTTTTTATTCACACATTTTCGTGGGACTCACAAGTGCTATTCAAGAACCTACAAAAGCTCATGAAGGTTATCTTCTTGATATGGGAAAAGATAATTCATGCAGTAGAGTCCTAAAATTCTTTTTTATCTTGCAGATATTGGCTCCTCTCCCCATTGGGTTTGCAGTATTTTTGGTTCATTTGGCCACCATCCCCATCACCGGAACCGGCATCAACCCGGCCAGGAGTCTTGGAGCTGCCATCATTTATAACAAAGAGCGCGCGTGGAATGACCACGTAAGAATCTCTCTATGCTTAGATTGGTTATAGTTTCTCGCAATTGTTAATCAGTCGTACATTTTTATCTAAAACTATTTTTTATTTACATCGTCCAGTGGATCTTCTGGGTCGGACCCTTCATCGGAGCTGCTCTTGCTGCAATTTACCACCAGATTGTCATCAGAGCCATTCCTTTCAAGAGCAGCAGGGCTTGTTAAATTACTATTTTATCCTAGCGTGGGTCGACTTTTTCTCTCTTTAATGTCTAATTCTCCTCTCTGTTTGTGTTAATTTGTGAATTGTGTGTAAATTATGAGGCAATGTGTTTAAGCTTGTTGGATCTTATCTATATATCCTTTTTTCCTCTGTATATGATGTGTTGAATGAACAACTATTTATCACATGAAAATGTTGGAATTAATTTGGAATTAAAGGAGATTGTTAAAGGGGTTACCAATTTTTTCGCCAACTTTGAGGGAAACTTTAAGTGGGTTAATGACGTCAAAAATAAAGTCGTAATTAATCTGTCTTGTGAAGATTACAACGATATATTATGTTGATGAAATGGTCATGTGTGTGAATTGATACAAGTCTTCGAAGTGTACAAGTTGGAAATCAGCATGTGATGGTAAATGAGAAATTTAGGTTTAAATTGGTTGGGTTAGCTGATGTTAGGATATAAATCAACAAAATTATATAACACAATATGAAGAAATGATATAACACAAGAAATTGGCAAAGGAAAGGAGAATTCACCATAAAGGAGAAAGAATACAAAATATTGTCCAACTTCTGTAATTTGCCTAACTTGTAAAAAATAGCCAACTATGTAAAGGGGATATTAAAATCCTAACAATATTTCTAAAGATAGAAATGGCATAAAAATGCTTGAAATAAAAGAAACAATATTTTACCAGATGACACTATCGCTCGAGAGACAACTTCGTGGGTAGCGAGCGTCGTGCATGGCCAAGCATGCGGGAAATGGACGACAGACACAACGGTGGGCGTTGCGTGATTGGTGTTGAGGCGTTGAATTTCGCTAAAACTTTTGACACATTGGCGCACAAGCGGCTGGCTATCGTCTTCAACTTCATTTTTTCCCCTTGGTCCATATTTGATCTCTGCCAGACACATTTCAACAATCTCACCAATAACTCAATCAAATTATTACAAATCTCCACACCAAATTTTGATGCAACGAACAAATTTCAAAACTCTCTTCCTGAAAACAAATTTCACTAAAAGACAAAAAATTGAATTCCTCAACAAGAACATCGATCGAACTCTCCAACAAATAAAATTCTCCACCTCTTTCACAAAATCCAATTAGGATAAATGAATCCAAACACTGCTCAAGAAAATTACATTGAGTTCCCAAAATTTGTTCGAATTATCAACACGAACACAAAATCACAAAATAAACAATCGCCAAAGAAGGCAAAACCAAGTCCTGAAACAAAATCATCACAACAAAATACTTTTGTAGAAGGTTTTTCGTTAGACTCAACACTTTCAACCACACTTAAATCCTACGCAACTAAATAAGCTTTCTTGTACCTATGTTGAGACCTAATATTTCTTCTAGCCCTGTCTTTAGCAATTGAATACAATGGCATTACTAGTGGTGGTGACAAAGCGACATTCTCTGTAACTTCCGAACTTGACTTAAATGTATTCTTCAACACAAATCTCAAATCGAACTCCAATGGTACTGTATCAAACTAAATATCCACCAAAATACTAAAAATATGCTGATTGATCTTCAAAAATTCTGCACAACCTTACAAGGCATACAATGGAAACTTTGATGTCCCTCCAACACAATATAGTTACCTTTACAAATTTTCCGGACTCCACTTTCAACAATAAACTTGTACCATTTTGAATCAAAAGTGCTTAAAGAGATAAGATTTCTCTTCAAATCTGAAATGTATCTCATTGAATCAAGTGTTCTAATTATCTCATCCAACATCTTAAGAATTCTTCTAATAACAGCTATCTTACAAGGTACATTATTATCCATAACAACAACACCTCTTGAAACTTCTTCAAATGTTGAAAATAAATCCTAATTGGGACATATATGAAAAGTATAAGCTGTATTAAAAATCCAATTATCATCAGGTTTGGAGTCACTGTCAGAAATGATAAAACATTCTACATCACTCAAACAGTTCTCTGCAACATCGACTTCACCTGAAGTTTTTTAATAGCCTTTCCGTCAGAATTGTAGCCAACTTTTCTTTATTTTGAAATTTGTTGCAATCGTTCTTAATGTATACTTTCTTCTTGCAATAGTTTCAAATTTGATTACTGATGTTAGACTTCGATCTGCCCTTCATATCACCACCATAAACAACCAAACCTCCTTCGCCAGCCTAAGATCCAACAAGATACATCATCTTCTCTTCTGAAAACGAAACATTATACACATCTTCAATGGTTAGAGCATCACGACTATATAAAATCTTATATCTAAACGACAAATACAAAACGGGGCAACGAACACAATAATATCAAGGTCAAATTTTCTTCATCATACTTAGACCCTGTTTGGTGGGAATTAAAATAATATTTTTTATAAATTTTGATAGAAGTTGATGAAATGTGTAGTTGAAAAGTTGTGGGGCTATAAAATATATGGTTAAAACTTATTGTTTATTTTAACTTAGATTAAAATCTAAATTTTAATTGGTACTAAATAGGGGCTTAACATCCAAGGTCTCCAAATTAACGACGATTTCTTTAAAGATAATTAGGCGATCTTTCAAAAATCTCAATAACGCATATAAATCCATCTGAGCGAGCTCTACTAGCATCTTCACTTGTCACAACGAAAATCTAGTTCTGCGATCTAGAAGCGAAATATCGTACTTCATGGTTGTCATCAAGAATAAAATCTCAAATAAATCAAACTCTAAGCTTCGATACTAGTTTGTTATGATACAAATGAATGAAATTATACGACACAATATAAAGTAATAATCACAACACAAGAAATTGACAAAGGAATGGAGAATTCACTATAAAGGAGAAAGAATAAAAAATAGTGTTTACAATATTGTATAACTTTTATAATATGTCTAACTTCTAAAGAAGAGACGACTATACATAAGGGATGTATCAAAACCCTAAAAATATTCTTAAAGATGGAAATAACATAAAAAACGTGAAATAAATGAAACAATATTTTTCTGGATGACCCTCGAAGCGACAACCTCGCAAGTAACGAGTGTCGCACATTGTTGAAGCTGCCAAGCGATGGGAAGCTGGTGATAGCACTTGGGCGCAGCGTGGTTGGCACTAGGGCGTTGAGTTTTAATAAAACTTTGGCACCTTGGTGCTTGAGCGGCAAGCTAGCATCGTCAACTTCGTTTTTTTTCTCTTTGATTCATATTTGACCTCTTCAAGGCCCACTTCAACAATTCCACCAATAACTTCATCGAATTTGGGTCAAACATTAACAATTGAGCATGCATGCACAAATATGTCACTTTTATAT
The DNA here is from genome assembly GCA_903798385.1 of Fraxinus cuspidata. Lineage (NCBI taxonomy): Eukaryota > Viridiplantae > Streptophyta > Magnoliopsida > Lamiales > Oleaceae > Fraxinus > Fraxinus cuspidata. The sequence continues at coordinate 4,472 of CAIGRP010076003.1, read as the reverse complement.
GTAAATTCATGAAACTTCCTTATGTAAAAAAAGTAATAATAAAATGGCCCACCTTTCCGACGACTATTCATTTACCTCATATCATGTACATTCTATTACAATGTATTATTAATGTTTAGATTTAGGGATGGTAAAAAGATATGACAAATTCGATATCTTCGTGGTCTCGCCCCGAATAGCTTAATCGGGGATTGGGCGAGTAACTTCGCCCAGGGCGGGTACGGGGTACTCCGCCCTGTTTAATTTTTTTTTTTAATTCAATACTTTGAATGAATTTTTTTTCGAAATTTCATTAGTTCTAATAGAAAATGGTAACTAAGATTATTTAAAAAATATGACAAACAATAAAATTTTTTGTTTACCAAATATATTTGAATAATTTAACTTTAAAAAAATATATATATATATTATTATCTCACTTTAATAAATGGGGTAATAAAATAAATTATCAAAAACTTAAAAAGGGGGGTAGCAAACGGGGGTAGGACCCCGCCCCACCTTAAACGGGTAATGGGGTGGGAACGGGCTCGTTGTCATCCCTATTTAGATCAGCCGTTTTATGAAAATTGTCGATCTCACTTATTTTGAAAATGATTGTTCAAAAATAATCATTACACCATCAAATTATGAGAGGTGATAATTTTTTCAATTGAGCAAATATAAAATTTTCACTCTTGCTCTAAATATGAAAAAGTAACATGTACTGACCATATATTATTGTTAACATCAAATATCAATGCTCGATGGACGAGATAGTAAACATTCTTGATTTTTAATTTCTTTGATGACGTATTTTTCTAGTTTTTCTAATCATTATTTTTATTAAGGAGTCAAATTATTAGATCTCAATAACACATTTGTACTCCTTTTCCAGATTATTGTAATTGTATTTCAATTTAATGTAATCCAATTTTTTTTTATAAAAAAAAAACTTTAATTTCAATAATCAACATGCTTTTTATTCAATTGGTATTTTCATTGTGAGCCTTAATTTTTGTTTTATAGTTAATAAGGTCCTACTACATCTTTTATTAATAGATGAAATCGTGTCGTCGTACTTCAAAACATATAAAACCAATTACTTAGATTGTAAATAGGAAATAGATGACACACAATTAAGTTGTAGATAGATGACAATTATATACAATTAATTTATTTATTTATTTAAATACAACTATTTCTACTTTTATCAACAAAAGCAATTTTGATTTGTTTGTATTGTTTTCATCACGATATAAATAGTTGACATGAATAAAAATATTAGAGAATCTTCAATGGAGGTGTAAAAATTAGTGTAAATTGACATTTTAAAAATCACTTTTACATTCTGATTGATTTAAATTCAAATTCCGATTCATTGAGAAAATCTAAAAAATTGAATGCAAGTAGGTTGTTAGCTTTTTGTCTCACAGGTAGATCCAATTTTACATTTACGGTTAGAGAATGCACTTTATCTTTGCATCTCTCTGTTGGAGTGATTTTCGACAATTTTGGAGATCTAAACCACAATTTAGATCTAATTTAGAGCACCACTGAATATACCCTTAGTGACTGAACAATCTTTTTAATTAAAATCAATTTAAATTTTCATTTACTCGTAATAAAATGAATTAGTTGGCTGTCAAAAAATGAACTCGTAGTAAAAGGGTTAGTCGATCAGCTCTTCAATAAAATCAATTTAAACTATTGAATTATCATTTGAAGTCCCTGATCAAATATTAAATTTTTTAATGCTTAAGGTAAGGATGTTAAAAAATAAAATTATGATAATTAAATTCAAGACCATCATTAAAAGCTAATATTAAATCGATTGTGATCTATCTTAAATAAATACATCACTTTCGTTTAATTATTCATTAACAGGTACCGTGACACTGTTTTTGAGAATTTATTTTTTCAATACAATTAATAGTTTCCGATTTACACTTAACCAAACGTGTGGTCTTCAAGAACTTAGGGCCATTTGATTTGTGTTTTTATTTTTTGTTTTTAGTTTATTTTTAGTTTTCTGTTTAAATGTTTGTTTTGAGATTTCTAAAAATATGTTTGGTTTGTCATTTTTAAAAAATTATTCTCAAAACAAAAAACTAGAAAATACTTTTTGTTTAAATTTAAAAAATTATTTTATGACATTTTATTCAATAATATTTGATTATTCAGAACAGTTTTATAATTATATATTTACAAATATATACACATTTTAGAGTTAATGAATTTTACAATATTTTTTCGCGATAAAAGTAATATAAAAACAAATAATAAATTTTACAATATTTTTTTTTTCGCTACACGACCATCATTAATAGTTCACATTAAAACAATTGTGGTCTATCTTAAATAAATACCATCATTTTCATTTAATTATTCGTTTAGAGGTACCATGACAATCTGTTTTTTAGTATCAACTTTTTTGATACTTTTAATAGTTTCCGATTTACTAGACCAAACATGTGGTCTTCAAGATCTTTTATTTTCTCAATTAATAATAAATAAGGAGTCCTTAGTTAAATTTGATTGTCATGTACACAATTTCAACATTGTTATCTACATAAAAAATGGTTTTTGCAGTATAAAAAATGCAACATTCATTAATTGTTTGTTGCTAAAAGGGTCTATCATAACAATCTAATGAGTGTATGTTATCTTTGATTATCATAAATTGTTATTTCGCAACAATATTTTAACGCACGGCGTTTGATTTGCTGTTTTTAGCCTGCATGCTGTTTTCAATTTTCAGTTTTACAAAATACTGAAAGCTTGATTATGAATTTGTATATATTTTTTTTAATTTCTTTTTTTTGTAAATATTAAAGATTTTTTTGATGCTCGTATAATGCATTAAATCTTTAACAGCCAAGATTAGTACTTATTTACTTTACTCGATCGCATTTGGTTTAATAGAAAGGATTTCGATTACGTTAAAGACCTTTGGAAATAATTTTTTTTCTTAGTAAATCTTTACGTAACTTACAATTTTTTACCCGTTATCTTACTGTCTTAGGCTCAATGCAAAAGGTCTATTCCCAGAACCCTTTAAAGAACCCAATTACCCATATATCACTGTCGACGCGGGACATACAGACCCCAATAGCCAATTTTCGCTCCGAACTCAAAATCAAATCCTCGAGCTGAACCCTACATCCAAGCATCCCAACCATTGTCGATTTCTTTGTGGCACTGCCTTCAGGCCCTAGTCAATTATTTGAGGTGAGCAAAGGGTATTTGTGTTTATTTTTAGCCGCCTCCACATTTTCTTGCCGCAACTTCAATTAGTAATTAAACAATGAATTGATTTACCTTCTTAGAAATATATTTTTCACCAGAATTGGTGCTTTTAAGTTTTTTCTGAACAAACTTCTTTACGAGATTTAGTTCTTTATCTTTTATCAGTCTCGTGTTTATTTTTGGAATGAGATCCCCAATTTACACTCCTTGTTATCATCGCTAACTGAGTTTGTAATAGAAGCTTGAACTATAAAATAATTTATGAAATAAGAAAACAGAGTCAACACTTCCACTGTCGATGAAGGCTTCGAATCTCTACTCTCTCTCAACCAATATGATATAATCGCTTGAACAAGTGTATCGAGCTTACCTCTCAAGAGATGGTATAAGAAGGAAATTTAAAAAATTTGAACAATTTCTCTCTCCCAATGTTGATGATAATGTCGGTAAGCAATGCTTAATTACTTATTAATTAATAGTTTTATATTTAATATTTTAGGTTAAGAAATTTAATATAGCCTGATTTTTAAAATAATAAACTATAAACCCGATTAGTGAAATATAAAGTTAAAAATCAGGGATATGTATAATTTCCTCAACTTAAAATTTGATTTTAGGCAGAGTCGTTATTCATATCCATAGAAGATATATGTCTATCCCACTCTATATTTATCCCTATTTAATTTTCTAAAATTTTTAAAAAAATAATATTCTCATCCACACCACATTTCAATATTACTCTTATTAAATTCATTCGTTTAAACAATATATATTCATACCATTTTTATATATCTATTCCATCATAATTTTTTCAATCATTTTATATATATGTCCACATGATTTTTATATATCTATATATACATACCATTTTTTACGAATTTATCCACCATTTTTATATATCTCATTTTTTAACCCCTAACACCCATTTCTTCCAAAATATGTTGAAGTTCGGGCAGACCGGACGTTGACCGGTCAACGTAGACAATCGGTGATCGTAAGAGCGAGTTTGTTTATTAATATTTAATTAAATAATAATAAAATTTATTCAATATATATGTAAACGCACAAAAATGTAATATGTATATATATATATATGAAAACATAATTCAATACAATCCAAAATACTAAAGAATATGCAATACAACATACTTTGTAACTGTGATCGTAGACAACTGTATTCTACGGAATCTCATGTTTTGAAAATGTTGCAGTATTGCCTCAATCTCAATTTTTCCAAAAATCTCTTT
>CAIGRP010076001.1:0-32379 GCA_903798385.1 Fraxinus cuspidata | reverse complement strand
CATTAGAAAATAGCGCAATACTTCTTCGTGAATCTCCCCTATTTGAATCTTGAACATCATAACAACGAATAAGAGTGAAACAACTATAGCTCCTATATTAACTATTGGGAAGATCACGGCGAAAGAGTCGAGACCTAATAAAAAAGTTTAACTGTGATGAAAAATAATACGGAAAATACCAGATTTTTAGCATTTACAACCTTCAAACCACATCAAATCAGCAACCAAAGCAAGACTCGACAAAAAATATATCATAGTACGGAACTTTCATGCTGGAGCAAGAACTAGCATGAAAGTCGATTTATTACGACCAACAAGATTGTTCGTATTTCATTTTCTTCTTTCAATCCTTAGAAAGTACTCAATGAATTACTTACGAAATCTCAAATCTTTCAATTTTTTATGTGTCACTCTCCCACCTNTACAACCTTCAAACCACATCAAATCAGCAACCAAAGCAAGACTCGACAAAAAATATATCATAGTACGGAACTTTCATGCTGGAGCAAGAACTAGCATGAAAGTCGATTTATTACGACCAACAAGATTGTTCGTATTTCATTTTCTTCTTTCAATCCTTAGAAAGTACTCAATGAATTACTTACGAAATCTCAAATCTTTCAATTTTTTATGTGTCACTCTCCCACCTTTTAGTAATTGGTTTATCGATATTATACTTGATATAATTTCACAATATCTTTTACATCTCACGCACTCAATCCAATCGTTACAAAACGTCGCATCATTCATCTATCAATCAATTGGTAAACGGAGATGTACAAATAACTTTTTGTTCACAAGTTTAATTTTATTTCACAAAATAAAAGCAAGAAAATGACAAAAATATAATAGGAGAAATGCTGGTCCACATTCGAGCAGTTTAAACAATTATGCTTCAGAATCCAAAATAAATAACAGTGAATCATATTCTGTCTTTCACATGAATAGGTTTCGGATTTTCAGCACACGAACACATTCTCTTGTCTCGGAAAACAATCTCTCTCTCTCTCTGTTCTTGATTTCACTCCCAAAGAACAGGGGGCGTTGAGTGTTTGTGCGTGTGAGATTTTGCATACACGGTAGAGGTGTTTCTTGGGTTTCGGAGAGGGCAAAATGGAGTCTTTGCTTTTTGGGTCTTTCCACAAGCCTCCATCTTCACTTCCATTTCCAGCCACTGCTGAATTATTCTCACTCCCCACAGGTATGTGTGTTTATATATGTATTTATACATAATATACTATACAAGAATTCTTAAAGATATTTACATTCTTTGCTATTCTTAAAAGTTCTGGGCTTTACTCTTATGTGATGCCTACCTTATTTTTCTCTGATTAAAGGTTTATTTGTAACAATTTTATTCACCGAGTTCATGTTACATAACACCATGTGTTTTATTTATTTCTATTAAAGAATGTGTATTTGTTATGCTTTTCTGTTGTTTATTCTGGGTGTCCACTATTAGCTAGCTAATGTTACTTATGCTCATGTTCAACTTATTTATTCAATTTTCTTGTGTTCTTTAATTTAATGGCCCCGTGCTATGCATGTATTTTGTAATTGATGTGTACATTATATTTCTGTAACTGATAAATGCATGTTCGTTTCTGGAAATTGGCTCTTGAAATTCATTCGTTTAATGCTCAATATGTTTAAAATTATAGGATCTTGTGTAGCAACGCAAAATTGTAAATGCAAAGCTTTGAACAACCCAGAAAATAACTATGCAATACCCATGAGATTACAGTTGCACAGGCAGCTTGCAACACATCAGAATTTTAGAAATGATGATGAAATTGTTTTGTCAAGTCCAAGATGCAGCGCGAAGTATCTAGTGAATGCAACTTCTGAAAACTCTCTTGAATCTGAACCTTCCAAGAGCCGTTGGAGATCAATTCAACACTCGTTAGATACTTTCTACAGGTTTTCACGGCCTCACACAATTATAGGAACAGTTAGGTTCAATATTCTAGTCAATTATACTTTTTCTTTACCACACCTCTAGATTTTTGCAGCATTGCAGGTATTCATCTGTTGATTTTGCTAATGAAAAGGGAAACTTTCTGCAATTGTTTTGAGCAGGCATTGAGCATAATTTCAGTTTCTCTCCTTGCAGTTGAAAAGCTCTCAGATTTTTCTCCATTATTCTTCACTGGGGTCCTAGAGGTGTGGAAAATTTTTAGTCAGATTCATAAGGAAGTGAAGTTAATTGATGCTATATTTATGATAAAGAATATATTTATTGCAGGCGATAGCTGCAGCCCTGTTGATGAACATATACATAGTGGGTTTGAATCAGCTGTCTGACATTGAGATAGATAAGGTCAGCATGTGATATAATTGTAGTTGTTATCTGTGTGTATGATGGAACTTGGAAAATTATGCTTCAGTTTTAAATTATTGTGCGAATGGACAATCCAGTAGCAATAAATATACTTCTCCCTGAAGCTTTAATGACATTTAGAAGTATACAGCTTTTAAAATTTGAAGATTAAAGATTAAATATTTTAGCATTTGCAGAGAAAACTTATCTTCTGAACATCAGTTTTGTTTTTCATGCACGTAAGTTGAATGATGTTGATTGATTTTATTTGTTGAACCTGTTCAAATGGATGAGTATAGTATCCTTGTCATATATTTGACTTTATAGAATGGGTGAGCTCAAACGCAACAACTTTTGAATTTTTTTCAAAAGCCAAATACTGCTTAATGACCAAATTTAGGAGTCAAAATGACTATTATCTGAGATCAGACCTAGGTTGAAATGATGGTTATGCAATTAACAGAAGCAGATGTTTCTCGCCATAATGGTGGAGAGTATTTGGATCGACTAGGCTTGTGTGATGTAGAATCTGACCAGAACTAGCATTATAGAGTTCTGTGTCTTGGGGCAAGTATATGACTTGTGGAATATATGAAGCAGACTTGAGATTATTGAGGGCCTTCATTTGAAAGAAAAATTTTGGCAAGAAATTCAAGATGCAAATGAGGTAACATATTACCCACGAACCTCCTACCCTGATATAGGACGTCCTCTTAAAATGAAAGATTGAAGCCTTTGTGAAAATGTGCTATTGCTTTAGTGTTTTAGAGAAACGTCCCTTGTAAAATTTTTAAGTCTGAGGACTGAGATTTAAATATGTTATTCTATTCAGTATCTCCTTTCATTACACCAACGAATGGAATTAATTTGTTCATATATGATGATCAGATGAAGATAACTAGTCATTACGTCTGTATTTCTCTTTGAACTGAAGAAAATCTGGTGTTAGTCACTGCTTTTCAACAGTATCACGTTTTTAAAGTGCCTTTTAAAATTTTTAATATAGTATACAACTGTCTGATACCCGGGAAATTATTTAACAGTTATTCAATTGTCATTTTTTCCCCAAACTCTTCTACGACTAGTATAAGAAATTTCTGTGGTTTTTCTCAGGTAAACAAGCCATATCTTCCATTGGCTTCGGGAGAATATTCAGTCACGATGGCAGTGATGATTGTCTCATCTTTTGCCTTGTTAGTAAGTAGAAGAGATATCGTTGGGTTTCGGTACACTTGCATGTCTCATTTACATTTGTGTTCATGGCTCAACCGCTGAGATTGATGTGACTATCGTTGCTATTTTGCTTCTCTGCCTGTTAACTTTTTTTATTTTTCACTGAATTATCTATTAAGGTGGAGGCTAAGATAGAACTCGAGTTCATGATCAGTCATTGTGTTGTACTCCACATGCCTATCCGACTATACATGGCACTTTAGATTCCAGCACCATTGATTTATTTCTTGTCAAACTCTAAAATGTAACGTGCAATTCTTCGTAACTTAATGGCTACAAAAGAGAGCAGTATATTATTTCTTTTTATCCTTTTTCTGGAAATGATATGTCTGACTCTTTGGAGTAGGATGATTTGATCTTAAGATCTTTAAGTTTACAGAGTTTCTCGACCATCAAATACATTTTTGGTTGTGAAACTCTATTGAGAAGAAAAGACAATTAATAAATTTATACTCACTCAACTCAACTCAACAAAACAAATTATGGTCTCTTACTATCTAGAATTGGTATTTGTTATTTTCCATCTGTCCCAAAAGTTAGTTCGACAGCTATGGTTGACTTGCCAAATTAATTTCTTTATTCCGTATGATTTCTTAATCTTGTAATGGTTGAAGAAATTAAGCTGCATAAAAACTGCTAAATTTGGAAGTTGGATATTGTAAAAAAAATATGAATAAAATACTGTTACCAAAAATTATTTTACTTGTATTGTAGCACATGTAGATTGAAGGAATAACATATCTATTGGTGGAAAAGAGAACAACTTCATAAAATTAGGGATTTGGGACTTTCAAGTATCCAAATATAATAAATGGTCAGGTTCATATTTATGGGCAAGTGACTAAGACTTGTACTAAACTATGGAAGTAGGAGGTATTAAACATTAGTCTGTCTTCAAATGCGGGAAGGTTAGACATTCAGTAGTTCGATGAGAGCAGGATCAAGGAAGTAAGAAAACCAATCGCAAAAAGGGTGTAATAATTCTGAATATCTGAAATCATTCATGTATTGTTTAAGTAGAAGAATAGCCAACTGAAAACGTATACGAAAATCACGTATTTTTTATTCATGGTTAACACTTGACTTACAAAGATATTTTTCTTCTATTTGACAGAGTTTCTCGCTTGGATGGATGGTTGGTTCGTGGCCATTATTTTGGGCTCTTTTCATTAGTTTTGTACTTGGAACTGCGTATTCCATCAATGTGAGTTCATTCTTTCATTGATACCAGTTTATTCTTCATGTCATTTGACAGAACAATTTATTACAGTATGCTGTCCTAAAAATATGAAACTGATGATTCCCCACTAAACTGGTATTATATGTCAGCATGCCTGCAAGGATATGGTATGTTGGATAAGCAGTTGTTATCCTTCTGAACTTTTTATTGATGCTGAAAAACTATTTTCTTGTTTGGCACTCTCAAACTTCAAAATGAAAACGTCGTAGTACTACTCTCGAGGAATCCAATGTATTTGTAATTAAAAAGAATAGTGTTGCTGCTATATTGTGTATTTATTCGCACAGATTGCAGGGGTAGGTGAATAATGGTAACCCTTGTGCTAGATTGCAGTCTATTACACCGATTAAAAGATTACTCGAAACACATAAAACAGATTGTGTTTCCAATTGGTTCTTGGAGTTGGGTGTGAACATGATCACGCTTTCTGCTATTTTAGTTCATTTATTACATTTTTGTTCTCAACCTTGAGCTCTGGAAAGAAGTGAGGATTCCTTATTGTATTTAATCTGGGCTTTTGAAAACCTTTATGGTGTTTAAAAGTTTAGGTGTATTCAAAATAGACTTTTAAAGACTCTTTAAAAGTCAATCCTGACATTTTAAAATCCTACTATCTAAAGGAGTATTCAAAATGTACTTTTATAGGCTTTTATACTTACTAACTCTTAAGCACCAGGTATAAATAAATAACATCGTAATTTTTCTCTCATTCACCCCAAGACCTTAGAAGACTTTTAAAACATAAAAAATGTAAACATTTTTCCTTAAGGTGATTTTCTAGTTCTTTCTTCATTCCCTTTTCTTTTTCCATCTAGGAACCATGATTAACTTCAAATTTTTTCATAATATTTTTCTCTCTTCAATTACCTTAATTATTTTTTTTTTCTATTTCTCCTTCTTCTACATACTCAGAGCCAGGGTTAGTTACCAACTTCTTTTATGAAAAAAAGGATTTATATTTTCTCTCTCTTGAATGCAATTTTTTTCTCTTTAATATTTCCTTAAAACCATTTTTTTTCTTCTTTTTCATTGCTTTCCCATTTTTTCACTAAAAAGAACATAAAATTTATAATTAAATTCTTATATAATGGTTGATTATGGTTTATTAATGAATTTCAAGAGGTTAAATAATCTTTTAACCGTGTATTTTTATTTTTTTACCGGTTTTTCCGTTTTCTTTTGTTGCGTGGTTAAATTTTAGGATTTTTTTCTCTTTTTATCTAGATGAGTATGTGTACCTTCTTTTCATACAATTGTTTTGATATGATTTCAATTGTTTAACTTGTTTTAAGTCTAGGATACTACGATGATTATATACAAAAAAATTTGCTAATATGAAATTCCTTAAAAAAAATCTAAAACGAACATCTCAATCTACAAGAAACATTGCCTTGGGCATGGAACCCAAAATGATAGAAAGACCGCTCGCACGAAGAAAACTCTTTTAGAGCTTAGTACCAGCCAAGCGCCCTCGATTCAACAACAAGAGTCAGTTATGGAATATTCTTTTGTAGGCTTTCTCGTTCTTGAGGACATCTATAAAAATTTATAAAAGCCTATAAAAGTTTATGAAAGTATGTAAATACGGAATTTTATAGAAGTCCATGAACTCTTCAAAACTCAGTCACTTAAATGAAGTCCATAAAAGTTTTTTTTGAAGTCTAAATTATGGAGATGAAGAGGGCACCAATGGGTTTTTGGAATGATTGAAGTTGTATTGCTGTGAGAAAAGAATGATGTACATATAGGAAAGAATCCAAACTACTAGGAAAGTAGGGAAAAAAACAAGGGATTGACTATCCTAATAAATCCCATAATTTTCAAGACCTAATTCTAGACAATATCTAGCTGTTAATTTCTTTAAACTAGACAAGGAAATAAATCACAGCTTGCAATACTTTACACACACATGGAGATTCTTAACAATACCCATCACATCTTACCATATAAAAACTTTGCATATCAAAATTACTCATGTTATTTACCATTTTGAATGGAATCTTTGATATCTAAATTAATCTTTATCATGATAAGGATGTTCATTTTATATGTAATGCGACATACATTCCTCAGTGATCCTCAATATTTTTTTACCTTTTCAGCTTCCACTTTTGAGATGGAAGAGATTTGCATTTGTTGCAGCAATGTGCATCTTGGTTGTACGAGCGGTGATTGTTCAAATAGCCTTTTATATGCACATCCAGGTGTTAATTTTTCCATACCTTGATGTATCTCTATTTTATGGTATTTGATATGAATAAATTTGGTATGATTGTTAAAAAGATCTTTGACTGCATGCTTACCACTTTGTGACTAAAATTTCTAGAAAACTATGTCCAAAGGCTTGTTCAGAATTTGTCTCTATTACTGACTTGAAAATCTATTATTCAATTCTTGGTAGAATGCTCTTATTGTTTTATTTATAAGTAAAACACATCGCTTTAGACAACTAAAATAAGACAGCATAGGGATTCTGTGATTAAACCCCCTATGTTTTATGCTTTTCGAGTGTTATATTGTTGATGGACAAGATGTTATAAGATGAATGTAGAAAAAAACAGTAATGTTAAAATGGAAGTGTAATCATACTAAATAAATAAGATAAAAAATAGGAATATACGTCAAGAAGTGGAGGTGGCTTTGATTGAGGAAAATTAAAGGAAAGGAAGGCTATACTAATCGTGCTGGCATGTTTTGTGTAAAGAGGTTCAACATGAGTGACGCAATTTAGATAGAGCAAGTTAGAAGAGAGACTGGTAGTCCACACCTAATATGACATGTACAAGTTCTCAAGGGTCTAGTTGCTTTAGAGTACATTTAGTAGTGGACTCAATGGAACAGCAAAATGATTCATGTAGCTGACTTCAAATTTATTGTAGATGTCCACAGCTAATATGACATGTACAAGTTCTCAAGGGTCTAGTTGCTTTAGAGTACATTTAGTAGTGGACTCAACGGAACAGCAAAATGATTCATGTAACTGACTTCAAATTTATTATAGATGAGGCTTAGTTTTTGTTTGTAAGAGGTGTTCATCTGATACTATCATCTTCCTTTCTACAATTTTGAAATTATCTTCTTCTTGTTGATCTGGGAATTCGATATTTCATTTTCTTCTAGGTTGTCCATTATAATCTTCGGTATTTTTTACATGGGATCTGGGAATTGGTTTTCTAGATTTGTGATTATGCGTGTTGAATCGGTTTTTGTGATTACTGGTTGCTGTTGTGGCTTTGATTTGAATCTCAATTTGAATTTGAAATTTTTTGCTTGTAATAATAAATAATGTGAAGTTTTTTCCACTATCAGGGTAGAGGGGCAGAGGTGGTGGGTGGTTGTTGTGGAGGCGCTATGGACGCTGGCTGGATGTTTCCGGACTTTGGGGTGGGTGGTGGAGATAGGAGTGGGCTGGTTTAAAGAAGACACTTGTTATTTTTTTTATATTTTAATTTCTTTTTTAATTTTCGTTATCCTTTTTGCTCTTTTTATTTATTGTTGTGGGCAAAATTATCTTTTTACCCTTCTTTAAAATATTGCTTGCACAACCCACTACCAAGTGTGCTTAACGGCATTAACTGATGGAATCAGTCATCGAGGATGAACTGTGTTAATTATGAAAGTTTTAGGTTAAAAGTCTTACCAAAAAAGGTCGGGGTAAAAGTGAAATTAGGGGTAAAGGTTTGGGACAAAATATATAATTTTTAGCCTAATAATTTGACTGGGATCGTAGTTCTAAGCTTTGAGGGTGAAAAGTTCAATTTACAATTTATTGTAGCCTCAACAACAGGCTGGGGAGGAATTCGGCATTTCTTATGGTATATTCTCTGTTGCTGCTATTTCTTCATTAGTTTCTAATGTATTTTACAATTTTTAGATGCATGTTTATGGAAGACCTGCTGTCTTTTCAAAGTCTGTGATTTTTGCAACTGCTTTCATGAGCTTCTTCTCAGTCGTCATAGCGCTATTTAAGGTAAACTATATTTCTTTCAAACGGAACATGTTTACCTTACAAACTTTAACTTGAATCTTTGGAAGCAGGATTTTCTTATTGCATGCTGTATATGTGTATTTATATCATGAATGCAAACCTAATATTAGTAGGCTATTGCTCTATATTTGTAATTACATGATGAATGTAAGTGGATGCTTGTAACCCTATTCAGTACTTGAACTCTTTTGTGGTTGTAGAGTACAGTTGTTAAAATTACTCAGATTAGAACAAAGAACAAAGAAGTCAGACTAAAGAGTTCCAAAAAATTTTCACGCAACCCAAACTCGATACTGAATTGTGGACAAAATCAATGATCGAGCTTCTAAAATCTCATTAACTGATGTACCCTAAAATCTTGTACACTCATTTCCCCCTATCCAGCTTCCATGTTGAGGTGCTTGTTGAAGATGATAAATAAATTAATATACACCTTCTCTAATAGTTAAAACTTTTAGATAAAGTGTTTAAAATGGTCTCAAAGTAGGCAAAAAGTCCAGGATTCAAGTCTGCCGCCAGTTATTTTTGAAAATTGAACATTTGTACGGCCTTCAGTGAAATGAGTCCAGCTTGCACGTGCAGGGGTGCATTGAAGTTTTTTTAAGTGTTTAGATGAGGTGGTTCAAGATGTCTAACTTCAACATGGACTGGTGTGGGTTTCTTTATCTCATTGACGGCCAGTTTTCATCAATAATGGTCATAAATGAATCAACACAGATTAATAACTACACCTAGTTGCAGACCAACAACCTTGGGCATTTGTGATGATTGGTTCTCTTATCTGTCAGATTAGTGACAATGATTCGTCTGTAGTTTATATATTTGCAAAAATGTAATATGGTGTTTTGATATTTATGATAGTGTGAAGTGAAGGAAGATGGTCGGAGCAAATTGCTAGTCACACGTCAATTGCGATCTTTATTCTTAAATAAACTACATTTACTTGAGACACTGGATATATGATTTGAAGAAATTATTATTTTTATATAATCATAGTTTTTGTCAACTGCTGCTATTTTAAGTTTCTCAATCTATATTTTGCTTTAGTAATAAGTATACATTTTATCTTAAACTTGTGCAAATGCATGCCGGAGGATTATCGCATGGAAAGATAAATTTGGAAAACCAAGTAACATCCAGAAACAAACGTCGCTTAGTATAGGGTAGAGTAGTCTAATCCAATACTTGAATTCGGAAGAGATTATAAAATTACGATAGAGTTCTACAATGTAGAAATTTAGCATTCAAATTGAGTACATCATGAAGCACAACCTAAGTCTTTCTCTAGCTGAAAAGTTCAAATTCTTTCTGGTATTTTTATCTTCCAGAAAAGAAAAGTTAATGTACAGAGACATCATGAGTTCTATGAATTCTAACCTTATCATGTTACTGTTGGGTGATAACAATAATATCTGAACCAATACCTATATTAAAAAAATTGTGAAAATAGGTTGTATACTTTTTTATGGGCATTACATCCCTCCTCTGCTTGATGGTGCTTATGTGTAGTACTGCATCTAGAGAAATTTGTTTATTCTTAACATTGAAGCTTGATTTTGTAGGATATACCAGATATTGTTGGGGACAAGATATTTGGCATTAGATCTTTTACAGTCCGATTGGGCCAACAGAGGGTTAGTTAACAGTTAATATCGAATTCAATTCTAACAAGCTTCTGAACTATATATTTTTTCTGATTGCACTGTGTCGTTTTGCAGGTCTTTTGGATTTGTATTTCGCTTCTTGAGATGGCTTATCTTGTTGCTTTGTCAGTGGGAGTAACATCATCCTGTATCTGGAGTAAATGGATAACGGTAATTCAATCTTCTTCTGTCTGTTGTACGTATTCAGAATAAAGGGTTGTTACATTCAATTTGCTGATAAATTGCAATGGCATGTTTGATAAGTTGGATTGGACGACACTATACAGTATTTAAAAGAGGGAATTTTTATAAAAAAAAAAAAGCTGAAATCTTGTTTGTTGAACCGTCCAAACCTTTCTAGTATCTTATCTAGAGCTTCGAATTCTTTGTTCATTTACCAAAAGATCCCCTGAGAGAAGCTATTACGAGATGGGCATGCCGTGGCATCTTTGTTTCTTAGCATTATACGTAGTGCCAAGAATAAGAAACAAGGACACAAGCGCTAAAGCTAGTTTATACAGTTAAAAACAGACAGTGGTTTAAATTTTAAACTCTTTCCCTTGCATTTGTTTAGGTTATTGGTCATATTGTGTTGGCTTCATTACTTTGG
Organism: Fraxinus cuspidata; assembly: GCA_903798385.1. Taxonomy (NCBI): domain Eukaryota; kingdom Viridiplantae; phylum Streptophyta; class Magnoliopsida; order Lamiales; family Oleaceae; genus Fraxinus; species Fraxinus cuspidata. Next base: position 21,345 of record CAIGRP010076001.1, on the reverse strand, counting down.
AATCATGCCAATTCGATTGATTTGAAGAGCAAGACAGCAATAACATCCTTTTACATGCTCATATGGAAGGTAATTCATTTACGGTATACAGTGCAACAACTACAATTCTGCACTCGTAAAAGAAACATACTTTTTGCACTTATTCTTCCGTAAACTCAGTTTAGGATAATTATGTGCAGTTACATCTTATGTATACCATATCACAGATTCTATAAACCATTTGTGATTTAGCTGCTGTATTACATTTGCACCATATCTTGCTAATGATTATCACGTATAATCGACTCTTAGAAGTTCATTATCAACTCGACGCCTGCGTAACCACATATTTTAGACGTATTTTATCTTTACATTCTGTCTGGATCATGTACTTTTAGTATAGCGTGACATTTTTGTAGTAGTAGCATATAAATCCAACACCCCTACCCTTCCCGGGGCTGGCTAATAATTTCTTCCAGGGGGTACACAGCGCCAAATAACTTCCATTTGACTAATTTCTTGAATCATCTGTAACATTCTTCTCCTGTTGTGCAGCTCTTTTACGCGGAGTACCTGCTCATACCTCTTGTAAGGTAAATGTATAGAGCTTGTAAAAAATGGCCCGCTGGTCATCTATTTGGCTGGGACGTGGGGATTGAGTTGTTCCCATCAGAGAATGGATTACAATCTCGAAACCCCTATCTTTTATCTGGTTTCTTTGTGAACTTGGAATTCTGATCACATGTTGTGACATCCTCATCTCATCTGATTCTTGATAATCTATGATGTACAAGGAACCCGTAACTACGTTTTCTATGTGAAGCATTTGTCGTTAACCTTTGGTTTTTGACCCTTTTTTTTAAATTTTCTTAAATTTTGTTTTAGCCAAAAAAAAATAAAAAAAGTTGAAAAATGGTAGGGCGGAGCCATCCCTCCCCCCATTGAAGAATATATGAGTTGAAAACGAGTAATTAACCTGTTCATTGACCTAGAGGGGTCAATCGAAAGCCAAGAAGGCCATGGCCTAGGCTGGGGACCTCCATGACATTTAAAGATGTTGACTTGTATTTGTACGGAGCATAATTTTCTTTGGAATATTTTGGCTGTGAGTAGGCTCAACTCTCACAGTCACATTAGTAGTGAATGACAAGTCTATATGTTAGCTTTAAATTACGTTTTGCTTAATATTGCTTTCATATTTGAAACTATAGCTTAGAAGGGGTGCCCGTCCAAGGCCGTCGAAGCGGCAAAGTCGATGTAAGTGGGGGCCATTTGTTCGAGCGGTCCCCAAAAAAATAGAAAAAGAAAAGTTAGAAACCAGTTGCCACGCAAATACGAGGATCCATTTGGCAAGAGTGACAAAGCACATCTACGCTTGAATCCATGATGTTAGATAGAAAGAACTACCCACATGGGGATGCTAGTGCCATGTGTGACCCCATACGTTTCTTTACGATAGTCGAGTACACGATGAGACGATTCTAATTCATGCACTTGTATTCTTTGAAGTAAACCTCTATAATATCGAATGAAAGAGATTTTCGTATTCGTCAATGGTTAGAAAACTCCTCAAAACGTTGGGGCCTAAAATTCAAAAGGCACTATCAATGGGAGTAGAAAATTGAACCAAAATATAGAGAAAATCATTGTCATTTGACAAGGAAGGGACGGGTGGAGATGCCTGCCTGCAGACTAAATAGAATAGAAGAATGACGGTTTTTTAATGGAGCAATAATAGACTGAAAAGTCATAGAACTATTCCTTGTCACAAATCACACATTGTACATAAATATAATTCTTTCTCATTTGGTGCCTAATTTCCATAAAGTTGAAGGTGGTGGGTCCATAGAATTTGGCTTAGCTCATATGGAGACCATCCCTTTTATTGCAAAAGTGCTCTCAAAAGGTGAAAGTGCCCACTAGTGGAAGCATATTTTTCTAATACAGCCCAAAATAGCATGATAGGTTTGGGGACGGTGGTTCCATCCCTTATCTGCACAGTGCAATCTATGTGTTTGTCCCCCACTATGTAGATGACAAGAGGGAAATACATAGATTAAAAAGAGGAACGCTGATCAATATTGAGTGGAGGATCGAGGATTGTAGTTTGGGAGTGCAATGATTTATTTTTTTGAGGGTTATGAAATTTATATAATAATGTTAAATTTCTTATCTACGCACACCCCCCCCGCCCCAATAACTCCTTTTTCTAGTCTTCATCCTCTTGATCATTTTCTTCTACTTGGCCATTAAAAGTATATGCATACGTGTATGTCATTTTCCTTTTCTTTCATGTACCTACCACCAAATGAATCCTAAATTTGTCATTTATCTTAGCTCAAACTTGTTAATATTATGTGAGTACACGTTTTTATGTTCCATCACATTTTAATTACCGAAAATCTAAATTTTTGCTAGCTTACACGTCTTGAACTTTTTTTTTCCATCGCATTCTTATCTTTAACCTTCCATGAATCAACATATATTGTCTTTAATAATGATTTTTGTTCAATAAGTCCATGAGGAAGGCGTAAAAATATTTACGTGCCCTTCATATTTTTAAATAGGCAAAATTGAGGATAATAACGCAAAAAAAGGAAAGAAAAAAAAAGAAAGAAAAAAAAGTTAAGAACGTGACTATGACAATAAGAGCGTATTGGGGATCTTTAGTGCAATAAAAGAAAATTGTAATGATAATATAACCACTGTAATAATTGATCGTTTATGAAGCTATCATTGGGGAAATTTTGACTATTAATCCACTATCTTAAAAAATTCGTATTTATTACCTCTCTGAGAGTCTAGTGTAAGAAAATATTGCTCTTCCACTTGAAGGGGTTGGAGAAGAAACCAGAAACAAAATAATCATGATCATCAAAGAAGAATAAAAAAGTCTAAACACGATAATTATATCGTTGTCCTCAAACGATATTTATCCCCTTGCGGATTGAAATTTGGTGTTTATAGGGTTTTTGTTTGTAAAATAATTTGTAGGATTTATCAAGTCTTGTAATAGAAAAACATTTAAGCATTTAGTGTTTTCTATTAAAACTTCAAGAACACAAAGAAGAATTGGATATGAATGAAAAGAATTGTATCTTTTCTATTTTGGAATGGAATGTAATTTCAAATTATTTCAATAATGGTTCTTTTAAATGTAATTTGTGTTGATCATGAGATATATATATATATATAGGTCTCAATCAACACCCATTAAAAACCACCAAAAATTCTAACAAGGAAGCCAACCCAACAGCTATTTTTGAAACGTATGCGACCGCATAGATCAATTCTATGCAGTTGCATAGAAAACTCAACTGCAGGGCCCAAAAACCTTGGATATCCGTATTCACGCGACCGCATCCCTCTTGGACTATGTGGTCATATAGTGCAAACTATTGGCTTGCAAATTCATTTTTCAATCCAAATCCCTTGCTATTGATTTTGAACAATATTTTCAACATCTAGTTATTATTTAGTTAAGTCAATTTTCAAAATTTTTCAAAATTCCAAAAACTAGTTTGAGCGTTGACTTAAAAAAAGTGAAAGATTAAATGATTGAACATGTTAAAAAAAGTTAAAAAAACAAATAAATAATATAAAAAAATTAGAGGTAAGCTGGTCTATTTATGAATTTTTTTTAACGGTGTCTGAATATCTAGCTTTTTCATATTATATAGAACTTATTTCCAATTATTCCAGTCAAACACAAGCTCTTCAACCCGATTTTTATAACCAATGTTGTCAAAATCGGCCCGGTCTGGCCAGTTCGATTGGTAAAACCAGGAACCGGGCCCAAAATCGGACCAAATGATGCCCCGTTAACTAATTATGACAAAACCGCTAAAAACCATTGAACCGTAAACCAGTTTAAAAAATTTTAACTTAATAAATGGTCTTTATAAATTACAATTAAAAAATTCAGAGAAAATCATTGGACATCATGCTCATTTTATAGATATACTTCTCTCAACTAGTTTCATAAACTTTCAATGTGGGATGGTGCATCTTCTCTCCAATTGTTTCATAAACTTCCAATGTGGGATAGTGACATTAAAAAAAATGTTAAAATGCCCATCAAAATCATTTCCCAACTAATTAAATTGTAATATTAACTTTCATCCTTTTATTTATTTAATTTTCAAATTTAACTTAAATTGCACTTGATTATTAATACATTAATGTTAGACATCATTTTCTATAAGTTTAAACTATTTTATTTTAACAAAGTAAACTATTTGAACATATTGATTTTTAATTTTTGAAGTATCGAGACTAATTGTAAGATAATGAATCTAATTAATAAAGATGGATTTACTTTGAATTATTAATATGAAAATTTTAAAAAAAACTATTTTTTCATAGTATTTTATTATTTTTGTATGTATTTATTGCATTCGGTTTGATCTCGATTCGACCATGGTTAAACCTTTTGACTTTTCACCTTTTCCGGGTCGATAATCGGGTCAGTTTTCAAAACATTGCTTATAACCTTGTATTTGTACGAACTCGAGTACCACATATATTGAAATGGATCATACATAGAACTTGTTCTTATCGAACATGGTAATTTTTGTGATCGTTCCATCAATATCTTATCTTACCTTACCAAACAATTTAGACTTCCTCAATATGCAAGTTACTAATTTTTTATTAAAAGAAATTATGAGAAATTGTATGGTTGAGAGGAAATTGTGCAAGTGGTGGTTCATGGACCGCTTAGAAATAATGTAAGCACATCATTTTATTTAATTAATTCATCTGATGTAATGGCAACCCGCTGAAAGATCAATCTTTTAGGGGCCAAAAGGGAAATAAAAATCTTTATTTATATTTTGCCGTGGAAGGTAAGATTTATGCCACAAAAGCCAAATTAATTGAAATCGTGCGCCCTCCTTTGACCGCCATTATCAATATTTCAATACAGATTTAACGGCACGTAATTATCGTTCATTAGGAAAATTGGCATGGTTGCCAATTTAAAAGCAATTTTATATTTATTTTGAAAGCAATTCTATTTTTACTATGATACTGAATTGTAGCAAGTAGTTATGATATACTTGTTAAGAGTTGTACGCCCCTATTTGGTTTAGTTAAAAATCAAAATTTTAGTAAATTTTGATATAAGTTTAATGAAATTTACGATTGAAAGTTAATAAAAATTGTGGGTCTTATAAAATGAATGGTCGAAAATGAGTTTCAAAAACATAAGGGCCAAACAAGGACGAATTACTTTTAAATCGTTTAATTACAGAGAGAATGTATCTATTTATTGAAAATTAGAGATACTTGTATTTCAATATCATTCAAACTCAAGTTGGTATTTGAGACTTCTATTTGAGTTTGAAAACTAAATTGTAAAAGAAAAGTAGAGTAGCCATAGCTCATTAAGAAGTTGGTTTGTGTCGTGATGGTTTGTTACGAGCAAAACTAATAAATTTCGAAACTCTATCCTATATTAAAAATTTACAAGTTAGATTGTGAAAAAAAAACATCGAAATAAATAAGTAATAAAAATTTACTTCTTTGTATATTATTTACTACGAAAATATTTTTAGGATTATGTATAATTATAAATAAAAAGAATGCATAATTGTCATAACTGTACGATTTAAATTGTTATTAAGATCTTTATGTATCTTTAACAAGTTTACGAAGACGAATATGTACACGTGGCAATATTTTGGCTTCTTTAAATGAAAATATACAATTGCGAATCAAGCAAAGATGAGTTGTACTTCACACTACATACTTTACTACTAGATGTTTATTTAAAGTACAACTCTGGAATAGACAAAGTAGTGAATAATAGAAGTCATAAAATGATTAATCCAGCGGTATTAAGATAATAATGACGATTTCATTATCTCACTAAACTATGTACAATAATGTAAAGCACATGTAATTATGTGTGTGCAATTCAATTATTTACACATCGTTGAAAATAAGTAGAAGAAATAAAATAAAATGTCTCTTCGCGTACATATAATTTTTTTAGAATGATATTATTCATAGTCAGCTACTGTAGTAATCATCTTATGTGACTTAATTTTAATAATTACAAAATATGAATATTTATTATATACTTTTTAATTATTAAGATTATGCCACATAACATGACACATAGGATAATTACTATAATTGCTGACTATGAATATGTATATCTTTTATAGGTTTGTGTAATTGGTAACCGATGCATGTCCTAAGATTGTTTACTAGCATTTTTTACTGTGCAAATGGGTAGAACAACTCGTGGGTTTGGATCGTCCCAACTCGATCTATGGACCATTTAGGTTCATTCTGAGATGAACCATGAATCAAAATGACCTCACAAATTTTTTCACGAGCTCACGAGCCGACTCATTTGGACTCATGGGCTGGCTCATTTATAAACTTGTTTTGTTAATTTATTTTTTAAAAAAAATTTAAAAAATGAGTAGGCTTGTGGATAGCTCAACTCACTTGGGTTCTTGGACAGCTTGGCTCGTTTGATCTCACGGGCAGCTCGGCTAGACCCATTGCCACTCTTGGCATTTTCTTTCCAAATGGCATGCTTCTTTTTTTGTGTTCAGAGTTAGTTCATCTAAGGATATTTTGTATGTGAGACTAAACACGATTAAATGTGATAGTTGATAAATTATCACTGTGTAATATGCTTTGTAAAAATTTATCTATTACCCAAACCTCGACGTTCTAGGTACGCCCCCAACCATGACAAGTTTGATAATGAATCAATCTGACTATATAGTAGGATTATATTGAACTCAAATAGAGAAGTCCATACTTAGTTGATCGGAATTGATCTCCTAAGCGTCAATGCTTAGCCTATACTAAACATATGTGATGTGACATACTACAATATGTGGTTTAATCAGTTTCGTAACCAATCATTATCTCCCACCACCTATTGTACATCATAAATTGTAGTGTATCATGTTACCCGAGAGCTAAGTGCTAACTAAGCACCGGTGATTAGGAAATCGGCCCTGCTTAGTTGATTACCGCACGAGAGCATACTAAACAAGAAACTTGTACGTACACAAGCCAAAAAAAAGTTGCATAAGCATCTCTTGCATCCACTTCAATCGAAACATGTTGTATGCTTGTTTGGGGAAGTAAGAATCAACGTCAAGTTTTTGGACTTCTTTTAGACAATCCAATGACATTGGAGGAACAATTAGTTAACTAGGTAACGTAATTTTAATCACTTAGAACCCATTTGTATTGCTTATAGAATTTTAGAAATCCACCTGAAATCCATAGGACCTTAGATTTTGTTTGAAAATTTTAATATGATTTTATTTAACTTTAAAAATAACTTTGGAAGTTCAAAATAATTCTTAAGTTGCTTTTCAAACCAATAAATAATAATATAACAAGATCAAACTAAACACCAAAATAGTATTGGGTAAATATGGCCTTTCTATAAAATTTCAATTGGATCATTAAATTTTAATTTGTCTCGATTGAGTCGCTGAACTTTAATTTCAAATTTCACCATTCTATACATTCCAACACCTATCGCCCTCCAAACTGACGAAAATTACTTAGTTGACAGTTATACTATAATTGATCTTTCACGAAATTACTATGCAACAACCAATAAATAAAAATAGTATAAATGTATAACGAAAAGACTATAAAGGTCAGAATGCAATTATTTTTCACACTTTTATGATGTGCCGTAATAACAAGTTGGCATGCCGCACAACGATTATGCAGAAGATTCGTAGTGGTATGACTGTCAATTGAGTAACTGTAAAAATAAAACGAATTCAATGATTGTGGTCCGCATATACAATTTTAATTTTTCAAACCCCGATGATATGTTTAATAGGTTAAATTGAATGTATTATTCAATTTAAAATTCCAAAACATGTCCTACATATTTAGGAACTTATTTCGGGCCATTGAATATGGTTTTATTTGCCGATGAAAAAGTAAAGCATCAATCAACTTTGAGCACCTTTTGACAGAATCCAATGGTCAGAAGAAAGGAGAGCTATGACAAATGGAATTCTCCATAGCCAATCCCTAACCTAAAATAAAATAAAATTTTAAAGTGAAAACTATTCTGATATGGAATAGCTCTGACTGTTTAAGGTTCCGTAGGGAGATGACTTGTATTATTGGAGGGGCCCGATGTGATGGAAAGTCAATTAGTGCGTGTTTTGGTAAGCTTAAGAATTTACTTGTAAGTTTATCCACAAGTAGATAAGCTGAAGAATTTAGGTACATCGATCTATTCTTTCAAAAGCTATAGTTGATAGAATATGGACAATCGACTATATCATTCATCGTGCCCGAGAATCCACCCGAACACCATGTTTTGGGAATCAGCCCATATGCAATGGATCCACCCCCACATTCAATTATACTCCGCAACCATTCTCCCTACATTGGAGAATTGAACACGGGACATCTAACTTTGATGCAAACATAAGTGTGCCAAAAAACCTCAAAATGCTTACATGGCAAAGAATAAAGTGAAGGGTTAATTTCTTATAATTTATCAACACACACTCTACATTCCATCTCTTCCTCTCCCCCCAATTAAGTCAAAAATTGTTGTATACGTGATTTACAATTTTCCCAATCTACATTGTTGCATTGGAGATACTCCTCTCTTTATCCTCCATTTTACTAGTCATTTGTACACCAATTCAAATTGTTGAATTGAAGATGCTGTAAGAGCATCTCAATGCAACTGTGGATTGCATATATTTTTGCCACATAAGCAAAAATGATGGTGTTTTTTTTCTTTAAAAGCCTCTCTAATGCAAATTGATCAGGACTCTGTCAAGCGAGACTCTGTCAAGCGAATGAGACATACTAAAAAATAATAATGTCTCTATAAAAGTCTAGATGTAGAGGCCCTGTTGGACATGGTGACTCAATATTTTTATTAATTTCGTCATGTTTTTAGAATATGAGATTTTCTTTCTTTTCCATTCTATTTTATTTACCTTTAATTTAAAGTGGATAAAAATCTTGTTGACTTAAATATCAGAACATAGATGAAATTCATTGGATGCCAATTTTAACTTGACCGTTTATTCAATAGACAAAAATTCCGGTAAAATAGAAGTTTGGTTATTTAAGTACCACAAGTACCACATAGATTGCAATTCATAGGACCCATTGGAGATGCTCTAAGGGTCCGTTTGATTGTAATGGTGAAAAATGGATGGAAACAAAATGAATTCCAGAGAAAATAATTGCCTAAAACTTGTTTTCCAAAGAATTGTTAATTAAGTGTGTTTGATTTGTATAATTTTCCATCCAAAAAATTTTAAAATTTTGAATCTTTTTGTGTTCGTTTGGCTTTGTTTTACATATTATCCATTAAAGTGATAATTTTTTCCACAATTGGTTATAAAATTTGTTTCCATTGCCAAAAAGTAAAAGTAAAAATAAAATATATATATATATTTTTTTTTTTCAAGAAAATCATTTTTCATCAAAGTTTAGTATTCATTTGACTTTATTTTTCATAAAATTTGTTACAATTGCTAAAAAAAATCAGTAGACCTGGAAACCATTTTTCCACCTAAATGTCGGGAAAATGATCTCCTTAAATTGATGGAATTGGTGCACGTGTGAGGGGGTGGGTGGAAATTGTTTTCCATGAAAAATTTATCCATCAAACAACCATAAATCACGGAAAATGAAAATTATTTTCCATTTTCCATGGAAAACTATGGTTATCAAACATAGCCTAATATTATCCAAATAATATTATCTTCTTTTATTTTATACTTAATTTTATTTAATATTTAACACCTGTTTGACCCACATTTTTTAAAAATACATTATTTCAAACTCATTTTCAACCGCATATTCTTCAATAAAATAATATTTTAGATCACATCAATAATTTTTCCTTACTTTTTAACCACATATTTCTCATCATATCACTATTAAAATACATTCGATCATCAATAATATCCATCAAATACACCTTTAATACGATGTGCCAAACGAGGCCTTCATGTTTGCCAAACATGCTGAGATTTATTCTAACCCGCAGAAAAGAAAATGGAAGAAGACTTTAGTATAATTGGACAGACAGAGTGACAAGGCCTTTACACGGATAAATTAGAAACATCCCATGTACTTATAATGTATTATTGACTTTCATATTAATTATTTTTGTTCTACAATATTGGTTTTCAGGTGGGTCCATCTAAGGGTGAGGTGCTGGAACATCACATGACGTTTCTCCTTCAATGGTGTTATGTGCTTTGTGTCGTCCCATCTCGACCGCGTAAAAGTCAGATGAATGCCTAAATTTTAAAATCTATTTAAATTTAATTTTTTTTGTATTCAATAAGTAACGAGTCTTCCCCGACTCTTGGAGGGAAGTAGGGATATGAGAGGTACCCTGCGTTGATTTTAATTACCTTGTTCTTCTAAGGTTTATATAAAAAAATATGGGTAATTTTAAGTCGTGAATGTCTAAATTGCAATCTACATGTTCGTTGATTAAGGACCTTGTTTGGAGATTTGATATATCGGTGAAGCAAAATTGATTTAAGTTAGTACTTAACGATGTGAGTAATAAAAATAGGAATGTGTGAATCGAATTTCCATATCCGCCAAATCTCATAAGCTAACATCCTACGAAGTTATTAAACATTTTTAACAAAGGACATAAATCTTGGAGCAGGGCTCCAAGGAGATCACCTGGCCTTCGGCTATTGATGTTAAGGGTGAGCATTTTAATTGGGATCGAAATTTTTGAGCCGGAATCAGATATTTCTGTTTGAATCCCCAAAAATAAAAATAAAAAAAATTAGGAACCTGAACTGAAAATTAACTGGGTTCTGGATGATTATTGGTTTTTGAATCTAAATCATGGATATTTAACTCTGAAATCGAATTTGTCATTTTTACAAATTTTTTATTTTCCACTATTTACTCACCCTAACCCCATGAGCCAATCCAACAAACTAGCAAGTTTACAAGTTCCAGGAAGTAGATAATTGCAAGATACAAGTAGTATGTATATTGATTTGAATGATTAAATTATATCACACTCGTTTGTAATGGCTCACCCACAAATCCTTCTCGAGGCATTGCACAGAGCTACAATCTAAAATGTATAATATTATGCTAGACATCGGATGCTATTTGGTTATTTTATTTCAGCTAGATATTGGTAAAAATAATTTGTATGGCCAGTGTACAATTATTATTAATTTTAAACAAAAAGATATTATGATTAGAATCGAATAAAAAGCAAAACTGAGGGTTCAATTTCGAATTTGGTTCAAATAATTATATAGACTCGAATGGTTCACTTTAGGAAATACCCAAAATATAATTTTTGATATTAAAATATCATGATCGATCATTTGACATCCAGACTAAATTGATTCAAACTTGGACATAACTAGAAAATTTCTAAATTAACCTACCATTACCATACATCAACGTTGGATGATATACAGAACGTGACATCTACACAACTATTTCTACCTGTCCACATAAATTCATATCTGAAAGGAAATTTCACCCCAAGTATGACTTATAAGTAACTTCTTATTTCCCATTCTTTTTTCTTTCCTTGGATAGGTAAATATTGAATCTAAAGAGCTATGACTATCATCTCATAGCTATAAACAATAAAAAAAAAAAAACAACTAAATAATTTATAAGTAGTTGCTACTAATCACTAAATATAATCTTATTTTACTCCATTGGAATTTTTGTACAGGTAAAAAAAAATGACATTTAATATATTTTTAATTAGGAGATCATATTTCACATTCAATTTCCAAATAAATGAATATTCTTGGCTTTGACTTTTACTAAAAATTTTATTGAAAAAAACTCTGTTGACCAGTTCCAACAACAATCATGCAGTCAATTACTCTTAAAATTGGATTTATAAACGTCCCAAGTTTAAAATATTATGACTATAGAAAGAAAATTTTGGAATTAATTAACAAAATTAAACAACTTCACGATTATAGGAAAAAACATATGGCTATTGGGCGAATTCGTTTTAGGTAACTTTCATGAAAGAGTAAGTTGGTCATTAATATTTCATTATTGTTGTACAGTTAGACCAATGATATCATCTTCCCTATAATTATTAGGCCCTGTTTGGTATAGATTAAAATCAGATTTTAATCCAAGTCAAAGTCAAACAATCAATATTAATCATATCTTTCATGGGTCTCACAGTTTTTCAACAACACATTTCAAAAACTTCTATCACAATCTAATATAAATCTAATTTTAATCCCCACCAACACCCTCTAGATAATATTTTTTATTTAACTTCGATAACATTCTTCCTATAATTTTTAGGTGACATTTATTATTTATTTAGGAAAACCTTAATTTAATATATTATTTTTGTAATAAAAAAATAGTCAACTAAAATGCCCAAAAAATAAAACATAGTAAACTAAAATTTAAACCTATTGTACGGTTCAGAGGCCAAAGATACAACAATGGCTGCCATGTTGACGACAGCATAAGCAGAAAACCTATTAGTAATTTATCAAACATGGGACCCATGAAGAGTTGGGGAGACTCCCAATTTGGATGGGGTTGTGAGAAAAATTTTGGCACCCCAATGCAAAATGCAAGAGTCAATAAACACAGGAGTTAATGCACGAAGCTATTCCGAGTTCAATTGTGCTACATGTACATAATAAATTTATACAATAATTTACATACACATGATGTGATGATATATGATATGATTAATTTCTTTAACCAAATAAAAAAAGTTAACCTCTTTTTGACACGTCATCTTTATGTAAATCGTTATATAACTGTTTATGTATAAGTAGTATCATTCTTCGACGTCACTTGTATGAATCATCAGTCAGATGACAACTATATGACATTAAATAATTTATTTAAATATAATGTCACGTGATTCACTTAATTGAACCTATCAAATTTGACCACCTAAATTGATGCTAGATAACATTATTTTAATGCATATATTCTAGTATACATAGGTTTGTATATTAAATTACATAAATATCCTTTTTATGGATTTGATTATTATGCAAATATTTCTTCCTTAAAATTATTGAAATTTCCACCTTTCAAAAAATTACGAAATCTTTGACTAGAGAAATTGAAATATATATATTTTTCCTTTTATTCTTACATTGACTTCGATCTAGACCAATCTTGCTTTGCCTTTTGCGTAATGTTTAGGTCTTCTTTAATATGTTCAGACTCTCGTTCAAAGACGTCTTTTTTTAACTATCAATTTCATATTTGTGTTGCATCTCTATTTTTCTAAATAAGTTCAGTCATACCTCCACACGCTGAACTTAAAACTACCTTTATTTCTTTCTATTATATTTTTTATTTGATTTTGATAAGAAGAATATTTTTAAATAAAATAAGAAATATGTCTTTCTATTTGTTTATAAATTAAATGAGGAAATGATATATTATTTTAGTGTAATATGCACATAATTAAGAGGCTATTAATGTCATTTGATCCAATAAATATACATACAGATATGTATGTGTACAGCGAGAGAGAACGAGAGAGAGAGAGTTGGAGTCGAACAAAATAAGGTATATAAAGAGGGCTTGGGGAGGCTCATTTGAAGAGAGGAGAGCCATTTTCCCTTTTCATTCTTCTTGATTGGGTATTGAAAGATCTCGTTCCATGATTCTCTGAACTAATATATTTCTCTCTCTCTCATCATTTTTCTCTCTCCCGTCTCTGATCTGCCTCGCCGGAGTTCCGCCACCGCCGTAAGCCATCACCATGGGCGGAATCAGTCTTGAAGAAATAAAAAATGAAACTGTTGATCTGGTAACTATACATATCTAAACATAATACACCATTCTACCTTTTTGTTATTCTGTTTAGTTTCAGTAAAAAATCTTGAAGTGAGATTTACTTATTTTTGTCATTCACTAAATTAAATTAACCAAAATGAGATCTGTTCTTGTTTTACTGTTCTGTTAAATCGACTTGCTTCGGAGGATTGTTGCTGCTTATAAAATAAGTGCTTTTTCTTCTTGAAATTTGCTTTTTTCTGTGTGCACTACAATTATGACTTCTTGTTAAGGTAGATTGCAACGCTATCAGAAAGAAACAAAGTTAAATCCTATCGTCTAATGTTTAAAATCTTATTTATTATTCTGTTTAATTCTTTTCGATACCACATGTCTTTCGATGTTATTAAAGTTAGTAAAAACTTTAGCTTTATGATTATTCGGTAATTTAGATTATACAACACCGAACAACGTTCGAATGTTCGTTATTTTTGTGTTTAATTTTATTTAATACTGTTTATCTTTCAACTTAATAAAAGTTTAGTTAAGATGCTTTATTTTTAGGGTGTTAAGTGCGAGCTGCTTGCCCTACGAACAAGTTGAGTAGCGAAAATCTTGTGCAAGCTGCTCGTCGACTCACACGAGTTGGCTCGTGGGCCGACTCGTAATCTTTGAACGATTGTTAAAAATAAAAAATAAAAATGGCGAGTTGGAACCATGCCATCTTGTGCTTCGTTTGTTCCATAAGTGAGTAGAGTTAACTCGCACGGTGGGTCGAGCCGAGTATTTCTTTTCGACCTTTACGTGCCTTCTCTTTTCATGGTATAACTAAGGTAAAGAACTAACACGTAACAACTTGTACGAGAATTCCACAAAAGATTGCTATTTGTCATCTCTCACTTTCCCATTTTTTACGTGGCTCCATCTCAAACTTACCAAATTAGACTTTTAGGTTGTGATAATTTGTTTTTTCGACTCGAATTTCTCCATTTTTTATTTTAAAACTTTAGTTTGTTGTTGACTTGCTCCTAGTTGAATTTCTTTATTTCTAATATTAATATTGAATTTTTATTTCGAGAACATGTTCGTTAAGTGGCCAATTATTTAAGCAAAATTAAAGAAACTACATAATTGCTTGCATATATATGAATAGGACATATGAACATATTCTTATGCACAAATTCCGGTTTCACATGGTGCTGTTGGACAAGTTGGTCAATCATTTCAGCATAACAAATTGCAAAAGAAAACTCTTCTTATGTTCTGATTGAAAATACTGTTTTATAAAATAAATAATTTATATGATGCGATAAACGACCTAATATATTAATAGTTAGACTTCGTAGAATGTAAAATTTTTTGGTCGTTTTAACCCATTATAAAAATTTATTTATATCGACTAAGTTAAGGTCTTACTTTTATTTTTATGATATTGTCGACGGTGTCTTTAATTTCTTATTGGTTGAATTATGTAATTTGAATACTTGTTAATGTACTTTTTCCGTGGTACTTACAGAATTTAAACTTTTGTTAAGGACTTTTATTTTCTGTCACCGCCTTGATATTGACACTTACCAATAAATGCATTTTGGAAAATATTTCTCTTGGTCCCTAGATATTTTTTTATTTATTAATGCGCCATGTACGAGATATATTCTTTCTGGCGCGTGTATTACACGTGCAAATTCCACCCCTAAAACGTGCAGCACTTTAATGCGTCGTGATTGGTTGAGAAACCAATACCATTCTTTTTGGGATTTGAATAAAATTGATTTGTGGGGCCCCGTCATTTGTGGAAAAGTCAACTTTAGATTCTAATTCTAGTATTCTTCACGTCAATAACAGTAAAAACCATAGGATTATAGGATTACAATAATCCTGAACAAACGGGGAAAAAAATATGTGGCTCTTTGACTTTTTTCCACAGCATGAAAGGTCATTTTGTGTAAAAAAGAGATGGAAAGTCTTGTTGTCAATCAATTACTCTTTAACTGTTAGCTTTCTTTTTAGATGAGACAATTCAACTTAACGCTAGAACTTAAATGAAATATTTTGGGTCGATTCTTACTTCAAGTCTCGACTTGGATTTTTTTATCAACCTGGAATTTTTTGTTGTGAGTATATGGTGAATTAAGATGTATGGCAATTGTTAGAAATTTTTTAAGCAAGAAGTTGCTGTGTGAATTACAATTTCCTAATAACAAAATAATAATTCCAATAAGCTAATTATAGTAATGGTTAAATAAATCGATAAATTTTATATATAAAAATAATTCAAAAATTACTAAATGAATATTCTTTGGGAAAAAAACTTAGCGAGCAACCTTATTATTTCGTCACTTAATCACTGATTAAAGTGATTAATATTGCTTATAATTTTTTTTTTCATTTGCTAATCTATATTCAATAAACTTGTTTCGTTACATAATAATTAAATGGAATCAATTTTGTAATGTAGTCTGTCAAGTTCAATATGTGTTTCATGATAAGCGACATTTAGGCTATAGTTTCAAGCAGCAGCTTACATATGAAGACTGCTAATTTGCTTATTTTTGTTCCTTGTATGACAGGAAAAAATTCCCATCGAGGAAGTGTTCGAGCAGCTGAAATGTACTCGGGAGGGGTTAAGTCCCGAGGAGGGAACCAACAGGCTTCAAATTTTCGGGCCAAACAAATTGGAGGAGAAGAAGGTATTCCCATTAATGACTAATGGCTTCTATTCAACAGTCATGTATTTATATTGCAATGCTTGATGATTTGTTTGTTCTGGAATTAATAGGAAAGCAAAGTACTCAAGTTTCTTGGATTTATGTGGAATCCACTCTCATGGGTGATGGAAGCCGCAGCAATAATGGCAATTGCACTGGCTAATGGAGGTGGAAAGCCTCCGGATTGGCAAGACTTTGTTGGTATTGTTTGCTTGCTTGTTATCAACTCGACTATCAGTTTCATTGAAGAGAACAATGCTGGAAATGCTGCTGCAGCACTTATGGCTGGTCTTGCTCCTAAAACAAAGGTATATAACTTTTTGAACATTCCATATAGACGAGGCTGTAGTTCAATGATTTTCCAAGAATGTATAACATTTGTTGTGCTACTGTAATAGGTCCTTAGAGGCGGTCGCTGGAGTGAAGAGGAAGCTGCCATTTTGGTTCCTGGAGACATTATAAGCATTAAACTGGGAGATATCGTTCCTGCTGATGCTCGTCTTCTTGAAGGTGATCCGTTAAAGATTGATCAATCTGCCCTCACAGGAGAGTCACTTCCTGTAACCAAGAATCCTCATGATGAAGTCTTTTCTGGGTCTACATGCAAACAAGGTGAAATCGAAGCTGTTGTTATTGCCACCGGTGTTCATACTTTCTTTGGGAAGGCAGCACATCTTGTAGATAGCACCAACCAGGTCGGGCACTTCCAAAAAGTGCTCACGGCAATCGGGAACTTTTGTATTTGTTCCATTGCTGTCGGAATGCTAGTCGAGATAATTGTCATGTACCCGATTCAGAACAGAGAGTACAGGAAGGGGATTGATAATCTCCTTGTCCTCTTGATCGGAGGAATTCCCATTGCTATGCCAACGGTCTTGTCTGTCACGATGGCTATCGGGTCCCACAGGCTATCGCAGCAGGGAGCCATTACCAAGAGAATGACGGCAATTGAGGAGATGGCCGGAATGGACGTCCTGTGCAGTGACAAGACAGGCACTTTAACACTTAATAAGTTGACTGTTGATAAAAGCTTGATTGAAGTATTTGCAAAGGGAGTCGATGCGGATCATGTGTTGCTCGCTGCTGCTAGGGCTTCTCGAACTGAAAATCAAGATGCGATTGATGCAGCCATTGTTGGTACCCTAGCTGATCCGAAGGAGGTATTTATCCCTTTTATTGTCTTTTTATTCTACAAGGAGTAAATTTGAAAAGGTGAAACATGGGATGATGATTCATGTATTTGATTCTTAGGCACGGGCTGGTATCAGGGAGGTCCATTTTTTCCCTTTCAATCCTGTGGACAAGAGGACTGCTTTGACATACATTGGTCCCAATGGAGACTGGCATCGAGCTAGCAAGGGAGCTCCTGAACAGGTGCTCTTTCTAATCCTAAATTTCTTGGGTTCTTGCTAATGAATTAATATATGCATATTAACCAAAAAATTGATTACCTATTTCATTTTCCTCTTTGCCTGGAGTCAGATTTTAACACTCTGCAACTGCAAGGAAGATTTGAAGAAAAAGGTTCACGCGACAATTGATAAATTTGCCGAGCGCGGGCTTCGGTCATTGGCTGTTGCAAGACAGGTTTGCAATACAAATATTTGCTGTTAGATATTTTCTCTATCTTGCATGTATGTGAAATAAATAAATCATTCTCCTCTTTAAAAATCTTATTGCAACCCAATTATGAATACTGTCTTAAGGCCTTCAATAATAAAACAAATTTGCCTTGCACATGAAAGGGGAGTGTTGAAGAATTAAATTTCCTTCTCTCTAATAGTTTAAGCCTTGTGAGGTAGTTAAACTTATGTACTTTTAATATTTGTTAAGTTAGTTACTTTTTGTTATTTAAGCAAAAATATTTTAATAATTTTCTATATTTACAGGAAGTGCCAGAGAAATCAAAAGACGCCCCTGGTGGTCCATGGCAGTTTGTTGGTTTGTTATCCCTGTTTGATCCTCCAAGACATGACAGTGCAGAGACCATCCGCAGGGCTCTCAATCTTGGCGTAAATGTTAAAATGATTACTGGTAATTTCATATTTGATCCCCCGAAAATGAAACCTTCAAACCTTTTCTTTTTTTTTGTTACTTTTTTCATAACCAAATTCATATTCATATCAATGTGTAAATTCTAGGCGACCAACTTGCCATTGCTAAGGAGACGGGGCGTAGACTTGGAATGGGAACAAATATGTATCCATCTGCTTCTTTACTTGGGCAACACAAGGATGAGTCAATAGCCGGCCTTCCCATTGAAGAGTTGATTGAGAAGGCAGATGGTTTTGCCGGAGTCTTTCCAGGTTAGAGTTTTTAGCTTCTTGCATCTTTGATATTGTTTCAAATTTGAAAAATCCCAAATCTTCTTTCAACCGGGGAAGGAAAATTTATAGTCTTTCTTGTTGTACAGAGCACAAATATGAGATAGTGAAGAAGTTGCAGGAGAGGAAGCACATTGTTGGAATGACTGGGGATGGAGTAAACGACGCCCCTGCTTTAAAGAAGGCAGATATTGGAATTGCTGTTGCTGATGCTACTGATGCCGCAAGAGGTGCTTCTGACATTGTTCTCACTGAACCGGGATTAAGTGTCATTATCAGTGCAGTGTTGACCAGTCGAGCTATTTTCCAAAGAATGAAAAATTACACAGTTAGTTTCTTCCTATTTACTTTTGTTCTGCAGTTGTAATTTTTGGTCGAAACAGGTTTAAATTCTTTACATCTTTGTATTGGCAGATATATGCTGTCTCGATCACTATCCGTATTGTGGTAAGTTGACTGTTACATTGGAAAAAGAGAGAGACTATCACTTCAGTACTTATAATCAATTGATTTCTTATGACGTCATCTTTTTGTTTGGCAGTTCGGTTTTATGTTCATTGCTTTGATTTGGAAGTTCGATTTCTCTCCATTCATGGTTCTGATCATTGCCATCCTCAATGATGGTATGATTTTCCCTCATTGTTTGTACCTTAAATATTCTGTTCAGTTTGTGTGGCTCTTATAACTCAAAATATATATTCTATTCAGGAACAATCATGACAATCTCAAAGGATAGAGTTAAGGCATCTCCATTGCCCGATAGCTGGAAGTTGAAAGAGATTTTTGCGACTGGAATAGTACTCGGAGGTTACCTAGCGTTGATGACTGTTATATTCTTCTGGATCATGCAGGAGACTGACTTCTTCTCCGTAATGACTAGCAACATTTCTTCTATGCTTTCTTTTCAGTCTCTTAATACTTCTCCATTTGAAACAAGGATTGCAACTGTGCCTTCATATAATAAATTTCTTTACTATCAAATGCAGGACAAATTTGGTGTTAGGTCCATTAGACATAGTGAAGACGAAATGATGGCTGCTCTATACCTGCAAGTTAGTATCGTTAGTCAAGCTCTAATTTTCGTGACCAGATCACGCAGTTGGTCATTTATCGAACGCCCTGGACTGCTGTTATTGACTGCTTTCTTCGTTGCACAATTGGTAAAACTTCAATGTCTCTTTTGTGTTCTTAGTTATTTGCTCGAAAACTTCTCTCCATTTCCTTTGAGCTTCATGGAAAAGTTACATTTTCTTGAACTCAAAAAGGGAATAGAAAGATTGAAACCAGACGTATGTAGAGCTCTAATATACATAAACTGATTTGATCTTGTAGGTTGCAACTTTAATAGCTGTATATGCCGACTGGGGTTTTGCTAGAATTAAAGGATGTGGCTGGGGATGGGCCGGAGTAATCTGGCTTTACAGCGTGGTTTTCTACGTGCCTCTCGACTTAATGAAGTTTGCCATCCGATACATCTTAAGTGGAAAAGCATGGCAGAACTTGTACGACAACAAGGTACATTTAATATTCTACATAAATCCCTATGATCTATTTTCTCCAATTTTTACCTTCCTTTTAGTTTTAGTTCACTAATTCTGATGTACTGTCTGTATTCTACATAAATCCCTATGATCTATTTTCTCCAATTTTTACCTTCCTTTTAGTTTTAGTTCACTAATTCTGATGTACTGCAGACAGAAAGAGTGCTCCTTTAATACCCTAATGATCGAATTTGGCCAAAACCCCACCTTCTCGAAGGCTATGCCTTAGAGTTCTACTCATAAATTTACACTTGTAAATTCATGTTAATTACCACATTCCAATGTTTTTTCTTGAAACAGATTGCGTTCACCACGAAGAAGGATTATGGAAAAGAAGAGAGAGAAGCTCAATGGGCTCTTGCTCAGAGGACCTTACACGGCCTCCAAACAAAGGAAAATACTAATCTTTTCAACGAGAAGAGTAGCTACAGAGAGCTATCTGAAATCGCAGAACAGGCCAAGAGGCGAGCTGAGATTGCAAGGTATGAACTGACTTTGCTCATATAGTCCCGACTTTTTAAGCACCACTCTTGCTTAGACTGTGACATCTTTTTGTTGTTGTTATAGGCTTCGGGAGCTGCACACACTCAAGGGTCATGTTGAGTCAGTAGTGAAGCTGAAAGGACTCGACATTGACACGATCCAGCAGCACTACACCGTTTGAAGAATCTGAACGAATCTCACATAAAAGGAACAGGTTGCAAAATCAAACCATGATGAGACTGTCAAGACATAGAGGCGGCCATAGTTCCTGATATGTTAAATTTGGTTTTTGTGTATTTCAAAGTATCCACATAAAGTTATGTATGATCTTTGGATCTTTTTTAGAGTATCATGACCTATCATGTAACCCATTTTTTCGACTTTAAATCTCTTCATGGTTTAATCTTATGCTTAATCTTTCGTCCTTGCTCAACGGATGAGTCTTGCAGTCAAGCTCCCTTCTGCTTTTGCACTCGTGGGCCAATCTCCGTCTGGCCCGAGGAAACCTTTGCACACCTCCATTACCTTTTGGGAGGCCTA
>CAIGRP010075997.1:0-10859 GCA_903798385.1 Fraxinus cuspidata | reverse complement strand
TTATTTATTTTTTCATTTGAATAAAATGGTAAAATCGTCATTTTATTGGAAAAATGGTTGAAAATGACCTTTTGCGTAATGAAAGGTAGAAGGTAGGGGTGAAAATGCCAAAAAATGAAATGTAAGGATCTTTTGCACAATAACATTGAAAGGTATGGATGTTTGTGCTATTTACCCAAAAAAAAAATATTCAAATGCATATTTTATTACCTTAGAAAAAATAGTTAAAGCTAAACGAAGCGACCACAGGCCCTGATAAATTGCCATTCAAGAACGTAATTATATAAATCTAGAATTGGCGTGAGATTTACGTCCCAAGTCTTGATCTTATGCTAGACTGCTAGTCATTAACTTATGGCAGGGGACCATCAAGATATTTTCTCAGTGATTAATTGACTAAACATATACGAAGATAAGAAGCAAAAGCATTTAATGGTAAGCGTCAAGTCGACAATTAAGACTTGTGATAGAAATTGTTGATGTCGAAATTTGTGTTGAATGATTATAGTTATGAATTTTTGTTTTTGTTTTTGTTTTTTTTTTTGTTGTTGACGTAGGAATCTGCAACCGCTACTCGTGAATGCGCACTAGGTAAACATCTATGTGCAGTAGCCCGCAAACCACACATGAGAGATATACCGCACTAGGCAAACCCGGTGTGACGGGTTTGACCGATGAAGTGTTGGTAGTGGATTCGAACTCGAGACTTTCGATCTCCGCGTTCACCCGCTCCACCAACTCGACCACCCCGAAAGGATGGTTATGATTTTTAATCCCTAGTAACATGGTATGTTGTCATATTTTCATGGCTAAATTTTAAATGTTGAGTTTAGATGAAAAGTATGTAACCCAACACTGTTCATCTAAGAATTTAATTTATATTTAACATAACGAAATAATATAAAAACAATTATTATATTAAATTATTTTACTATGTTTTAAGGATTGCCAATCAGGCCAAATGAGATTATTCAAGAATCTAAAATATGATCTTTTTGAATACAAAATAACATGCGTTACACTTATTCTTTCGAAAAATTATTTCATATGTAATAACAATATACATAACAATATACTATAAATTTTATGATGATCATATTTTTAAAATTAGTTAAGCACGTCAAATGTAACGGTCCAAAAATCTATAGCGCAATACTTTATAATAAAAAGTAACGTATCATGATACTTGCCCATTTGAATAATTGTTTAAATAAAAATCTATAGTGTAAACTTAATTTGGTCGAGACAACACAAAATACAATTAAACAAAGGGAAAAATACATATATAAGATAGTATTGAGATACAATTTCAAAATTAAGAAACTTGTTTTAAAGTTTCAAAAATCATATCATAAATAGGATATTTAATAGATATTTTATATGTATAATATTTGTATATTAGATAATGAAAGGTATTTAAAAAGATTCTCCTTTAAATCAAGAAATCGGTTAACATCTTTCCAAAAATCATGGGTATTAAGTAAATAAATAATTAAATATATTTTATTAATTAAATATATAAATGTCACACTATCATACAATTTATGGTCATGGTTAGGGGTGAACGCGGTTCTATTTGAACGGTTTGTACCATATTTTCAACTCAAACCATTTTATGCGATTTGGAATTTTTTTCAAACCAAATCAAACCATTTTATTTTTCGAGCCAAACCAAACCAACCATAATTTGCGAATGGGTTCGATTTTAATCCGCGATTTACTTATCGACATTATTATAATATATTTAAAATAAGTTAACATATAAGTTTAAACGAGAACTAATAATGTTAAATGTTGAATTATATTTATATTTCCCACGAAACCCGTGAATAAATTATTTTCAAAGTTGGTTTCTAAAAGATGTTAATAGAATGAATATATATTTCTTCCTCTTTATTTACATTTTCTTGTTTGCTTTTCGTATTGTCATATAGCGGTTAGTAAAGACAGAGTCACATTCTGCTGTAATAATTTGGTTAAAACTCTTTTCGCCTTGCTAGTGAGATGAAAAATAAGGACTGAACATGATATGTTTATTTGTACAAAGAATGATAGAGTTCAGATTTATCGAAAATTAACAAATTTTATTCTCTAACGACTTTAAGAAAATAGAATATAGTAGTAGTAGTTAGAGAACTTTAATATTTTCACACAATCAATACGCTCTATCTTTCGTTTTTTATAAACCACTAACAAGTTCATTAATCACCTAGGAGTACAAAACAGTCATTTTATTTATCCAAATCACAACTCACAAGTATATAATAAATTCAAAAACAATAAATAAATGAAAATGAACAATAAAAAAAATGATTTGAATGAGAACCTAAGACTTATCAAGAGAGGAGAAAAAGAGGTGTTTCGAGTATAAATTAGCATACTAACAAGCAAAACATTTGACGCTTGCCTGCCACTGCTGAACAAAATGTGATTCCCAATCTCAAATTAGCAGACTAACAAGCAAACGGCGACCAGCGATTTGCGATTGAGAATCACATTTTGTTCAGCAGTGGCAGACAAACGTCAAATGTTTGAGAAATGAGTTTAGGTTAGGACTTCTGAAATTGTGGACGTGGTTTGCTGTCATAGTTTTGTTGAATTGTGATTAGGATTGTTGAAAATAAATGCTTTTTTTTTGTTTAAATTTCACATGATTTGGGATTAATTTTAATTTAGATTAGATATTGGGTCATGACGTGTGTTGTAGACTTAAAACCATCGGCCAATAATGATGAATTTAAGTTACTTTATATGATTATTTCAATGAGTTGGTTGTAATTTGTATTGCTAAATTAGTATTTTTTCTAAATAGTGAAAACTTTAAATTTGTAAGTTAATAAAATTAATTTTTTATTAAAGAATTAAAAAAACGATTCAGTACGGTTTTATGCGATTTTTTTTGAAAATTGAAACCTAAACCAAACCATTTTGAAACGGTTTGATTCGATTTGAGGGAAAAAAGTGAGGGACCATGTGGACCTGAACCAACGGTTTCAAACTAATGGTCTTGGTTCGGTTTGCGATTTCGCGGTTTTTTAGTGCACACCTAGTCATAGTTACGTATTAACCATAATCGCATAATGTTACAATCACAAATCATAAATTTCATAGGTCGTAGCTTATTTATCGATCACAAATTACAAATTTTATAGGTCGCGATTTATTTTACAGTTACAAATTATCAAATTAATTAGTCATAAGTTATTTCTCGATCACAAATTATCAAATTAATTAGTTACAACTTATTTATCGATCACAAAGACACAAATTATAAGTCATAATTGCATATATAGTCACAAATCATACATTTTTAGGTGACATATTTATTGGTCACAACTGTCCAAATAATTGTTACAACCACTCTTTATTCGACAGTTATGTACCATCACCATCGTACCACAAACAAAAAAAAAAAAAAACAATGTCACTTCACCATCACCAGCACTGCCACTCGCATCATCACCAAGAAGTGCAAAAGTCACTAATATTTCAAAATCTCTAATCTTAACTATAATGGTTCCACATCAAAAATAATCTATCACTAGTGAAGCACTAATCGGAATCCAAAGTTTTTGATATTGGAAAATCAAGCGTTGACACTCTGATGACTTTAACTAATCAGATCACTCGATGGCGATGGAAGAAAAACATAAGACCTATTATTTTACATAGATCACAACCACACATATTAATGTTTGGATCAGATACGAGTATGGGCTAGAAGAAGTGTAGGCAACGAGTATTGGGTTGATGGAACAAGAAAGATGATGGATGGAGGCGGAATGGCTGGGGAGGATGCGGTTGGCATTAATGTTAAAAATTTGAATTAAGACCTGGTTTTTAAGTTGAAGGTTGAAAATGGGTGTAATTTCCTATTAAATCGAATATGTAACAAAAAAAACCCGATGGGCCGTTCACTTCACATAGGACCACACTATCCCATTAAATGCGGCCCATTTGGACGAGATGGTTCTCAGCCCATAATCTTTCTGTTGGTTAGTCTCCATTGGCCCATATATCTACCCTAACCCCTTCCAATGCTCGCAGCCCACTTCCACTCAAAAGGCTGCTTCAACTACCCATTAGCCTCCAAGTCTAATTAAAAAGTCCAAAAAGTTTCTAGCCCTTAGATCCGGGCCGAGTTGTCCATTTGAGGAAAATTTCGTTGGATGCCACTTCAATTTACAGATTTAGCCCTTGTTTGATTTAGATAAAAATCATATTTTTACTAGATTTTGAAAAAAAATGATGAAATGTGTGGTTGAAAAGTTCTAGGTCCCATAAAATATATAGTTATAATTAATTATTGATTTTGACTTAACTTTTAGCCCGTGTTTGGTTGAGATTAAAATTAGATTTTTGTAGGTTTTTATTGAACTTTTTGAAATGTGTCGTTAAAAACTTGCGGGACAAAAAAAATGTGGTTAATATTGATTGTTTGACTTTGATTTAGATGAAAAATTTGATTTAAATCAATATCAAACATGGGCTTAATCTATCTAACTTTTTAGTTTAACCAAACAAGGTCTTATTTCGCATTTATAAACTAATTTCAATTTATTTCATTTTAGTTATCCCTCGTATATTTTAATTTTCACTTGACTATTTTATCTACAATCATGACAAAAGCTAATAATCAATTCCACATTGCTAACCAAATGCATAGTTAATCCGACACTTATTGATGTTCAATCAACTTATATTGCCAATCAACAATAGAGATGGCAACTTGACTGGTCGGGCAACCTCCCCCCGCCCCTCGTCCCGCCAAGCAATTCCCTACCCGATTGCCCGTTTAAGGCGGGGGCCCTTGCCCCATTTACTACCCTGTTTATTTTTATTTTTTTAAGTTTTTGATAATTTATTTTATTACTCTAATTCATTAGAGATAATTTTAGTTGTCATTTTCTATTAGAACTAAAGAAATTTTGTGAAATTTTCCATTTAGACTATTGAATTCTAAAAAAATATATATATATTAAACTGGGCGGGACGGGGTGGGGCACCCGTTACCCATCCCCGCCCCACATTTGTCGGATTTTTTTTTGTCATTCCTAATCAACATTTAACACACAAATGAACGAATTAGAAGCATACATTTGCCTTTGTGCGATCCCTTTCATTTTAGTTGACAAATTAACTCTACTAATTTAGTTCCTATCGAGGTTCAGCTAAAATAATTTATTAAAATTTAAGTTAAAGTTAAAAATAAATTTTGATCACACATTTTATGAAATCCACAACTTTTTAATTGCATCTTCTATTAACTTGCATCAAAATCCACTAAAAATAAATTCTTCTAAACCAAACGGGAGTGTAAAATTAAATTTCTAATAGATTTTGAAATTAAGATCTTTTGCCAAAAAAATTTACCACATTGGTTGACACACATTGACATGGGAGTGGGACCCGTGTATGACCCATGTAAATAAAAAATTCCCAAAAAATATTCCCCTATTGCGATTGTGCTGTCACGGAAGGTGTCAAACCCTCGATAGCATAGCAGCTTTGTAAATTTTAGAAAATAATGAGACGTGTGATTGAAAAATAGTGAATCCCATAAAATGTTTGATTTAAATTAATTGTTGACTTTGATTTAATTTCCACTGTACAAGGCGAAACAAGAACCAAGTCACACATCCTGCCAGTCATGCATGTGAGATTGGCTACTAGTTCCGTTCTTGTTTAGGTATGAAATGAACTAATTGAAATAAAACTAGTTGTTGGACCTAACTGATCTTTTAATATCTTCAGTTGATTTTCTGAAAACAAATTTAAGAAAAGGATCATAAATAACAATTATCCATACATTGGCAGTATTCCAATTTCCAACTACTTGTTTTGACACATGTTAGACACTATTTTCCACTTTGCTTTCCATCAATCAAGTCCCGATTCTATAAATTCTAACCCCTAAACACACCAAAGTCTGCACAAATTTTCCTCCATATTTTCTCAAGTTTTCTCCTCCTTTTACTCCATTTTCAAGACTATGAAGAAGACAGGTTGTGCTGTACTGTACTTGGTGGCGGTGGTGCTACTGCTCGGCGAACTGCGTGTGAGTGAAGCAGTTACTTGCAATGCGTCGGAGCTAAATCCTTGCGCGACGGCAATCACATCGGGGCTGCCACCGTCGGCCGCCTGTTGCAGTAAACTCCGGGAGCAGCAGCCTTGCCTTTGTGGATATCTCAAAGATCCAACTCTCAAGCAGTATGTGAATTCCCCTAATGCCCAAAAGGTTGTCAGCAGCTGCGGTGTGCCCACTCCAAGTTGCTGAAAATAATTTCAAGATTTCGACATTTATGTAAAATAAGACATGTTTTGTATTTATAGGCAAAACTAATGTAATAAAATGATCATGAGTTTATAAAAATAAGGAAGAATAAGTGTTTTCTGATTTTAAAAAGAAGAAATCGATACTCCGGAAATAACAATATCTACTATGCAAAATGTTATTATTATACCCGGAAATGTCTCTTAATGAAATTAATCTTAGCCCTTTGGAATGTTACGAAGCTATTGAAAACCGGATTCACTTGACACTTCCATGTCGATTGCATAAAAATCATTGCATCCACCTTGCCATGTAAATATGATAGCTAACCCACCTAGTGGTTTTAAATCACATTAAGTCGTCTTTCACTTATAGCTCCCATGTTGACAAATATTATCTTAGGAAAAAAAAAAGGCAAACAATTACTTTTGAGAGTGGGCGAGAATTGATATTAAGGGCGTGTTTGAGCCACATTATTTTGGAAAAATGTATTTTGGAATAATAGATTGATGGAAAATTTGTGGTTGAAAAAGAATGAAAAGTTATTGATGTGATGTAAAATATTATTTTATTGAATAATGTGTGGTTGAAAATGAATAGAAGAATGAGAAAGAAAATTTTAATGTGTCCTAAACAGGGGCTAAATATTCAATTATGTAAAAATTCATTAACATATAACTCAAAAGTATATTTTTTTTGATCTTTTGTATATTTAAATCCCTTTAAAACTTTGTATTTATCTTTTGTATATTTAAATCCTTTTAGATGTATTGAAATTTATAGGGAAAATAGGTCGTCATCGTATTTTTTAATATATTCTTTTATGCAACAATTGACTCATGTTTGTAAGCACCTTGATCTCGAGTAGATGCAATATCGATTCCCTTGACAATTAAAATGGAAAGTTTTGTTTGCTTTTAATTATAAAATTTGTAATCCATTTATAAATATTCAATGAACGGAAAAGTGATATCCCACCTAATTTTTATCTATTTATAAATTCTTTCGAAAATGAAACTTAATCATCCATCAAAAAAATTATAATGTCTATCAATCAAAACCTTAACCCTAACTTCTAATGCTTACTTTTCAAATTCATACTAAAACTCATATGATACACCTCAAACTATATTTCGAGCCTACTCTACTTTGCTCTAATTTAATTTGATTTTCAATTATTAGCTAAAAGTCGGTCAAATTCTTCCCATAAACGTGCACGAACCACGAGCCAGCCATACTTTTAACATCATCCTAGAAGTTAGCACCATTTCTTTGGGAACGGGAAAATGTCAATATTAGAGATCCAATATTTGCTGACAAGGCCAAATTATGATTAGTCATCAAATCTCCTGCACAATTTTTATTTTTTTAAAATAATGTTATCATAAAATAATTTCAAATTTCAAGTTTTTTTTTTATACGAACATTAAGTTTGACATCATAGATACATTTTTTGACATGGCAAACTTTGAGGCATTAATTTTAACAACACTAATTCAAATCAATGACATAATTTTTCACACGTCATACAATATCATCCAAAAATGTACAACTAACACAATTCAACAAATCATTTGAAAAATCGTAAGAGTTAGAGTTTAATTAAATAATAAATTTAAATGTCAACCTATGAATTGCCTTCAACTTTATTTCACGTGTTTAAGTAGAACATCGAAAAGTTACACACGGTGTGCTTAAATACCATTGAAGAGTAAAATATGTAAATACGAATAATTTAAACAACAACATATATAAATAAAAAAAGAAAAAAGAGGAGGATAGAAAAAGAGTAGCTCCATCGCAACAACCATTTTTAGCGTTCTACGATAACACCCAGTAAATTTCTCTTGAACCCATTGGTCTCAATATCACTATGATCTAATGACAATTCCCTAATTTCTTCTCTCACTCCGATTTGTCACTAGTTGCTTATTTCACGTTTATTTTGACTCATTAATCTTTCTTTTCATTCCCGTCATCATAATTTTGACCTCACCTTGACCCTAACCGTCACCCCTACTTATGATTTTGCTCCCCATTCTTATCTCATATTCTAATTTCGCCGCGTTCTTTTACTTCATTTTCTCATTTATCTATTTTTCACGTGTCTTCCATCCCGCAAGCTCAGGTTATGAATAATAGCGTTGAAGTGTATAGAAAGTGTAGAGAGAAGATAGTCATAATAGTGGAGAAAAGTGTTTCTTTCTAGAAAGGATTTATTTTTCTTTTGTTTTTATTCTTATTTGTATTAACATAAAGAGAGGTGAAAAAGTAGAGAAGAAAAGAATAATCCTATGGCCCACTCTTTACCAAAACATTGCCAGATCTCACTCTCTCCATCTCCTCATATTCACCCCTTTTAAGATTCGACTATCCATTTTCTTTAATCAAAAGCAAAAAGTAACTCGCAGGGACTCCTCAATTCACAAAAAAAACAATGGCGACTCTACAGAAATTCAAGCTGTTAGCAACCCAGTGCGCAGTGGCTGGAAGCCCAACTAGGAGCCCAACCACCAGTCCAGTAATCCACCTCCGCCGGAGAAAGACACTCCGAATGCTGCTCAGCCGCAACGGAGGTGGAGAAGGGAGAAGGCAGCCGCCTCGACCTCTGAATGACTCGTCAGATGGAAGGAGAAGCGACGATAGAGATGAATCGCCGGAGAAGGGGAAGGATACTGTGGTCAGCCACAAGCTTAGGGACCTGTTTGTATCCTCGCCGCCGCCGTTCGAAGAGCGGACGTCTGGGAACGTGAGAGAAGGGATTTTACCGGCGGCTGGTGTGGATGGGAGGAGAGGTAGGGCAAGGACGCTACGGCCGTTATCGGCGACGTTCCGGCAACGGTTGCTGAGGAGAGCTTGGCGGCCTATGCTTGGTGCTATACCCGAGTCACATTGTGAAAATTAATTGGAGTAATAGAATATTCTTTAAAACTTTATCATTTGAATTTTAATAATTTCTCAAAAGTTTTGGCTTCTTCTTAATTTAGAATTTCACATGTAAGTTAATTTTATAAGATGAATTGAATATAATAATAAATAAGAATCTTGACATGGTACAATAATAATAGTTCTATTATTTTTTGGCACTCCTTTCATCTAGTTGTTAGGCAGGCTCCATGAATATAGAGGGTACTACTCGATGGTCATGGATTGAAGGTTGTCCGAATTATGTCAAGGGATGTGTTTGGTGTACATAATTCATTTACA
Source organism: Fraxinus cuspidata (assembly GCA_903798385.1). Taxonomy (NCBI): domain Eukaryota; kingdom Viridiplantae; phylum Streptophyta; class Magnoliopsida; order Lamiales; family Oleaceae; genus Fraxinus; species Fraxinus cuspidata. The sequence continues at coordinate 1,378 of CAIGRP010075997.1, read as the reverse complement.
TAGTGGTGTCCACACCCCTCACATGGTGTCGGTTACATATTATGTACACCAAGAATTTTCCTTATGTCAATGTGGCAGGAGGAAAGGTGAGGTTATTCGTCCAATGTTAATAAATATTACGTTAGAACACAATTATCTGAAAAAAAAAAATTATGTAATCTAACTCTTTGATCTTAGCACCTGTTTGGCCCATAATTTCTAAAATTCAATTTTTTTTTTTAAATTTCAACCACTCATTTTATGGGATTCAAAATTTTATCAATTTTTCAACCACACATCAATTTTTTTTTTATCAAAATCTACTAAAATTTTGATTTTTTACTAAACCAAACATGGGCTTAATAATTACATGAAGTTACTCAATCCACTACCACTTATATCTTAACCACGTATATTCGTCACTTGACAAACAAAAAATATCTGGTTCTCTGACCAATAAGGCGAGGAACTATTTGTTTTAACTACAAGAAAATTGAAATTTTGCTTTAGAAATTACAATTGATGGTGGGGGTATAATAATTGAAAGTGCCATAGATTTTGAGGACAAAGCCACTTGGAAAGATTTAAAGAAAGGCAACGAATACTCTAATTAAAAGTTGTGTCTTATTTTAGTTTCTCCTTTTGATGTTACATAATACTTTTGAAAATTTAATGTGTGTGGGGGCACTCTCACTTCTCAACAATATTTTTGCAACCACACTTTAAAATTCCATGGGCCTAGATTTTTGACCTCGAATCATGATGTTTTTTTGTTTGGTGGTGAGAAGTCCATGTTTTAGAAAGGTTTGTCGGCTTAATTGTTATTTAGTTATTTTTCAATAAAATTATACGACTTGAAACTTTATTAGTTTTGGTTAAGTAAAAGTTAAAAAGTTTTGTTTTATTTTTTAGTTAACTGAGTTTTTTGTAGGATTAAAGAAAAATAATTTCCTTTTTCCATCCATACAAATTGATTGCATCTTGTCTTTCAGTAATATTTTGCAAATAAAATTGACTCAAATTTTTGATCAAGAAAGGAAGAAAACACTAGATATCGAACCTTGTTTGTCGACTACAAACTTAGAGGTATTTTTTATATTACGAGTACAAAAAACAAATTAAGCTAGACAAAAAGAAAAAAAAATGAAACTTCATGGTCTTTTGTTGACAATTGAAACTAGGCATCAAAATCGACGTTTCCAACAATTAGTTGAGTACTGAGCAACCACAAATCAACATAATTGCATTACAGTGTTTCTAAGGGTCCGTTTGATTGCAAAAGGTGAAAAATGAGTGGAAAGAAAATGAATTCTAGAGAATTGAATTGCCTAAAAATTGTTTTACTGAGAATGTAAATAATTGTGTTTCATTAGTATAATTTTTCATGAAAAATGTTGAA
>CAIGRP010075991.1:0-10998 GCA_903798385.1 Fraxinus cuspidata | reverse complement strand
ATAAATTGAGTTGCTTCAAATTGCCCAAGTGGGTTACTTGACAACTTTGATCAATTGGGGTGTCGAATCTCATTCAGTCATTTGGTCAAAGCCGACTGAATAAATACTATAAATTACATCATTGCCCAGTGAGGTCATTTGACAACAATTTGTCTAACAGGAAGTAACGTTTTGCATAAAAATATTGAAAAGTGAAAACGTTTTGTGCTAATTAACTTTTGTTGAGTTAAAAGAGTATTTGACGGTGGGTGGATGGAATGACCTTTTTCGCAATAAAAGGAGAAAGTGAAATTGAAATTGCAAAAAAAAGGGGGGGATGTTTTGCACATAAACTTTACGTATTGTGTTGGTTAGCCATTTTTCTCCATCTCCATTCACAACTTTGTGTGGGTGTTTTGGACTTTTTACACACTAAAATCTCAGCTTTCAGTTTCTTAAGTTCTAACAACATTTTCAGATAAGAGTATATAAACTGAGACCTTCTTGTGAGGGCAATTATTTGGTTTTAACTTTTTGTTTCAGTTTCCTGTTTAGATGGCCAATAATATATATGCATCTCTCTTCGTGGCAATTTTGTCTTTTCCTCTCGTTTTTTAGGCCCTTGATGTCTCTGACTTTCTTTGGAAGTTTTCAAGCCTAGTTTCTGCTATTTCACATAAATTCTGCTACCATTTTTGTTGGTTTGATTTACTATTCAGAGAGCTAATTCGAGATAAATGTGAAAAGTTCGTTTCTTTTTGGAGGGTTTTGAAACAAAGACAAGGTAGATTCTTTTTGGAGGGTTTTGAAACAAAGACAAGGTAGATTCCCTGATATTATCTCTTACACGCCTTTTTTTCTCTTATTGATTCCATTATAAATTTTAACCGTGCTTTCGATCTTATCTGTATAGAGTACTGCGAGAGCGGTTTTGTGGCATTTTTGGGTTTTTGCAAGCCATGGCAGATGTGCATAGGAGAGGCAAAGCATTGGAAGATGAAGATTTTCAAGAAATAATGGCGTGGCCTTCGCTCAATGAGTTCTCGTTAAAGGGGAAAAAATCCAAAAAATATTCTTCCAGTTCATCATCGTCTATGTCTGCATGGGATTTATCATCTCCACCGAAAGTGATCCCAAAAGCAAACAGTGACAGCCATGAACAAGGGGTAACTGGCAGAACTGGCTGGCAGTCAACGGCTCCGGTAGACATTCCCGACTGGTCCAAGATCTTAAAGAGGGATTCATCAAACAAGGAATTATGGGATGGTGAATGTGATTCTGATGATGGTAATAGGAAAAGATTGTTCGATGACGATGACTTTGAGAGGGAAGACGGCGAAGAAATGGTTCCACCGCATGAATATTTAGCCAGGAGACTTGCCGGAACTCAGATGGCTTCATTCTCAATGTTAGAAGGTGTTGGAAGGACCCTCAAAGGACGAGATCTCAGCAAATTAAGGAATGCCATTTTAACCAAAACTGGTTTTCTTGAATGAAACCTCCATCTCTACCCCCCGTCTACTGCGGTCCATGTGTGTGTCACCGTCCTGGTTGTTTCTTCTTTTTGGTTTTTCTCGTGGTACTAAGGTTGCTGAATATTTACTGATTATTACATTTATGCATGATATTTTTGTCAGAACTAGCATTTTTGGGAACTTCTATAATGAATAGTTAAAGAAATTATCAGGCTCAGCGATTTTTGTATGGAAGAATTGTGTTTCGGCCAGATAGACTATTTGGATCCGGTTCCGGGCACATGAAAGGAAAGGAGTTTAATTTATTTATTTATGCTATTTTATGTTTTATTATTTATATTTGCCGCTATACACAAACAAATAAAAAATACTGCAGTTTGTTACTAACCCTCCTGCGACAATTCACAATTATTTTATTACAATGATGATTAAAGAATGTTTGGTTGTGCTTAAAAGTAATTTCTGTAACCGTTTTTTATCATGTACGACTAAGAAACGCAAAAAAGCCCGACGTTCGCATAAATTGTTTTCAAAATCTTTTTGTTATTTAAGAAATAGAGAAGTTGACAAATCTAAATAAAAAATGGTAGCATAATTTATGTAATATTCAAATTATTAATTGATTATATGTTGAAGATCCACTCACTACCTACATTGAATGTATTATAATTATCAGTTAATTAAAGCGAGAAAGCAACTTTATTGTTACAGTAGGTCACCTTCACTCTTTATTTACCTAAATATAATTGAATACTGAATAGAATAAGAAATTTTTTAACATTTCACTAATTTAATTTGGGTGTATTATGTTAGTCGAATTGGCAACTAGTAAGATATTCAGCTAAGCTTAAAAAATGTAAATATACTTTTCATTAACAATTTGTCTCTAAACATATTTGAATAATTTATTTTCTTCTTACTTACAAAATTTACAATTTTCAAAATAATTTTTACATGACTGTCAAAATATAATGTAATTGAATTATTTATAACTTTCATAGATGAAATTATTTACTTATAAATACATTTAAGCATTGTTAGTTTACTATTAGATTATGCATTGATTGTTGAGAAAAGGACATACATGTATGTATTCTCGAAGAGTTATTTGTGTTGATAACCAATCCCCCTACATTAGGTACATTCCAACCAAATTTTAAATGCTTCATTTATTTTTAAGAAAGATAATCAATCCATGATTCTTGTACTAAAATTACTGTTTATTACATCAGATATATACTATGCTACAATCATGCTATACACTTGACATAACAGTATTGGAAGATGAGAAAGCAAAAAAGAAAAAAGAGAACACGTCAGCTTGTGTATAACTTTTGTCAAAATTTTCCTGCTATGTATTGGTTTGATGGAAATTTGAGGACAAGTCGAGCTCCACAAGGTCTCTTAACTCGCTAAGAGCCTAAGACCAATTATGTCATGTCAAGAACAAAATCACACGTAAACATACATTCTCAAAATCCCATTTCGTTGAAAATTTCCATCGGTCAAATGCATTAGACCCATCTTGTTCAAATGATGATTCAACATAAATACAAAGAACCCACTCCATCTTTACAACACGCCTTATATATGAGTCATTTTCAATATTTACATGACTACGTTAATAAAAATTTAACCAGAATCTAATCCGATCATTTGAATGTAATGAAAAAAGTATCGTGCATATATATCACTAATCTCTACCACGACAAAGTCGTCCACTAATCAACAAGTCATTATTTACAATAATTGAATCCATCTACACGTCTAATCAATTATCAAGATAATACTTCATAATTAACAAGTTATAGAAATACCATATTGTTAAAGGGCTCGACAAAATTAAAGTTTCTTATAAATATATTCTCAGTCATTAAATGTTTGAACCCCATTTTTAGCGTAGAATAAATTTTGAAATAGTAGATTAATGGAGAATGTGTAGCTAAAGAATAATGATAAATTTTGAGTTTGCGTGTAATATTATTTTATTGAAAAAAATGTGTGATTGAAAAGAAGATGGAGAAAAATATATTTTGAAAAAAAAATGGGGATCAAACATTAAGTTAATTTACATGCATTCATGTTCGATTTTAATTAAATGGAAAAATATTTTTTTTATAATTCTTTTTCTTCAATGAAGGCGTTCAAATTATCAAACTAATCTCATTTTCAATTTCTTGTATGTATTTTCAAAAATATAATAGCATAATATTCAATTGGGAAAAAATAAATAAAGATGCGCTGAAATTAGATTTTTTAAGGTTAATCTGCGACCGTCCCTGGAGATTGAAGTGTATATTTATTTATTTATTTTTTTAAGTTGGGGATATAGGGACAAGTTAACTTCAAAAATATAAGGATAAAAATAAAAAACTTGGAGGAATAAATTTAGTTTTCTCATTAACCTACACAACACAATTGTTTTGATAATATATAAAAAATATTAGATCATAGTGTTAAACTTTTACTGTTTTTAATTACCATCTCTCTTCTTTTTTGTTCATCGTGCAATGCATATTCTTTTATTCGTCCGTGGTAGAGCTAGAGAGCTAGTACCAAAGGGTAAGAATGAGACAGCCGGGGGAATGAAGCCTATGGACATTAGTCAAAAAATATTCCAGAAGTATTCAAAACATTGATACTTAGGAAGAACAATTGTGTGGTAGTCGTGGACTCGATGCTTTGAACTTTGCTATTTTTTAGCAGTTTGAACTTTTGGGTATATTAGCATATTTGGTCCCAACCTTTCAAAAACTTATAGGATATACCCCTAACTTAAAAAAATAGCACCATTCACCCCCCAACATATGAGAAAATAGGCATGGTAGGACCTTGATGATAGGATCCGTCAATTTTCTCTGTTATCTCACTCGAGTGCACCTCACGCGTTATTTGACCCAAATTTGCCATTTCGTAGTAAGCATTCACTATTCTCACCATGAGATTGGACCGCACTTGTGTGCGATGACGACATTTCGTAGTATGCATGTTATTGCAAACTTCTTGGCCAAGAAGTACATGGATACATTTAAACATAATCCAAGGTGGCAATTGAATGGTCTCATGGATGTTGTGGAAAATGATTGTGCTTCGACTGCATCAAGATGGAAATTTTATAGATCTAGAACCAATTGTTTGGAATCAATTAGAGGTAAAAGTAAAAAATAGTTCACAATTTTGAGTGATTATTGTGAACATGTGAGGATGAGTAATCCAATAGCACAATTATCTTGAAGACTATGATGGATGGAGAGGCGACAAAGTACAAGAGGGTTTACGTTTGCTTAATTGCATGCAAACTAGGCTTTTAGAGCAAGATGTAGGAAGGTAATAGGCTTTAGAGATGTTGAAGTTTTATTTTATGATGCACATGACGAATAAGAGAGAATTTGTTAACAAATGACACAATGAAATTGCCCCAAAATTTTTGAAAATCATTTAAAAGAACGAGCCAAATATTGCGAGCCAACATGGGTTCGTGATTATGAGTTTAAGGTTGAAAATTACATGGATAATCACTGATCAACCTGTAGAATCAAGTTAATTTTCACAAAATTTAACGTCTTTTTCAGATGCAAACAAATTTTCTTATGTGAACATAGACCAAATAGCAATTTAAAACTCGCGCTTTTAAAACGAAAGTTGTGCAATTGAAACAACATTTTAAACATGCGTAATTGCTATTTTTACAAGTTGAAAGATGCAATTTTTATGACGCGATCATTAGTAGTGACCAAACTGAAATAAAATTGAAACGAGTTTGGAACAAAAAAAAGTTAGATGAAGAAAATATTATTTCCATTTTGAATCTAGAAAGAAGTAGAATGTCAATCAGATTTTAAATTATCGACAATATTATTGTATCCATATTGAGAGAGAGAGAGAGTCTGTAGTAATTAATGCTAACTAATAAAGTAGCAGTCAAAAAATAAAGTAGCAGTCAAAGAAAGGCTCTGTGACTTTCTTGAAGCCAGCCATTCTTGAATATTCTTTTAGGACAAATATTGTTACCCTTTCACTTCTCGCTATTTGGGCTAAATGGTTCCTGCAAGTGACATATTTGGTCCAGAATCAGCCCATTTCGAAGCTTCCAGGAATCGTAAGAAGAAGCTTCTCCATGAATTTCTCGTTAAATTGCAGGACGTGGGAATCAAGAAATCGTGCTTGTTTTGTGACTATAAATTGGGAAAGAATCGATGAAATCTTCACAAACTTGAAGGACGAGCATTTTTTGCCAAATAATATATTGTTAATAAAAAAATTATTTGAGTGATGACTTTAAAACCAAAATTTCAATCTTAACAAATTGGATAGAATAATGATAAGAAATTGAAAAATAAACCATAGAAATGATATTAGAATGTCGATGAAAGTGGACGAAGTAACAACACGAAAATAAAAGCAAAGTACGAGATAAGAGTTGAACTTTTTGTTTTTAAGTAGAATTTGTCCGGTGTCTACGAATAATGACAATCAACTCCAAAGATACAACGACTATGTTCTTGTGTTTGTAGCATTCTAAAAATACAAGAAAAACGAATCAAAAGATAGATTTATGTACTTCCTTTAAATGAAATGGAAAAACAGTTTTTATGCAGAGTTTTTGGCTAAAAAAAGATGATATTTTATGTTATGCTATGATTGCATATCATTGGGATAAAGTGATGGACGTCTCAAGGATTTTATTTATAGAGAAGAGGTTGTGAGCAAAGAAATATGCCTCAAAATTCAACAACATTTGCCAATGATCGCAGTTTTTGCCATTGCTAGCTTGTCGCATTTACATTGGTCGAGCGTCAGAAATAGAGAGTCTGTCGCTCGAGCGACGGCCTCACCGCTCGAGCGTTAGGAGAGCAGTGGAGCTAGACAAATTTCCGACCAGTTCTCTCTTTTCTATCAACTTTGGATCACAATTTTTCATTCATTCGGAATTGATTTTGAGATTCCAATATACCATAACGATCTACTCGACGAATGAAATAAATTAGTGTATTTATTTCCATAATTTGACTATAAGGTCAAGTTCGAATATTTAATCGAAATTGACATGAGAGTCACTTTTTCATGGTTTTAATACTTAATCAATTCCAACATATATATTGATGCACTTCGATTTCTTCTTTGTTTTCTTCTCTTGCACTTCGGTTTGGGTACTACTAACTTCATCTTGTTCACATAGGGCAACCTGCTTTGAATCCAAAATGCAAACAAGAACATTCAAACCCTTTTTGCCAAAGGCCGCAATTTTTGCTGTCGCTCACTTATCACCTTTATATTGGTCAAGCGTCAGAAACAGAGAGACTGTCGCTCTCACCATTCGAGTACTAGGTGAGTAGTGGAGTTGGACAAATTTCTGGCCAGTTGTTTTCTCTTTTCTATCCAATTTTGGATTTCAATTTTTCATTCATTCGAAATTGGTTTTGAGATTCCAAATATACCACAACAATCTACTCGACGAGTGAACAAGTTAGTCTATTTATTTCCATAATGTGACTATCAGATGAAATCTGAATATTTGGCCGAAGTTGACATGATAGTCACTTTTTCATGGTTCTAATACTTGATCAATTCCAACATATATATTTCTCAATTTATGAGTCCTTTTTTTTCTTGAACTTCTTAACTCACTACGTACACCCTCTCTCAAAAAACGGATAATCCTGGCCTTCTTTTCGAATGTTCTTGTTTGCCTTTTGGATTCAAAGCGGGTTGCAGTATGCGAACAAGATGAAGTTAGTACTACCCAACCTGAAGTGCAAGAGAAGAAAACAAAGAAGGAGGCGAAAGTGCAGCAATTCCAGTCTCTTACTTCCCTGTTGGAACAACACACTCTGTTATAAGTTGATTAATTTTAACTTTCAGAGATTAGCCTACTTCGTCCCAGCCACTTTTACTCTATAATTGATATGTGAAAACAACTTAGATTTGAGTTGGATTTCGGCTATTCTTTAAGATAATCAATTCTTTGTTATTTCATTTCAATGGAGAGTTTGTATCATTAGAATTTTTGGTCCATTTCTGATTTCTGAATAATATGAATATGTACTTCGTGATAGTTTTAATTACTGCACTATTCTTTAGACATTTGATTTCAATTCCAACGAGGATGAAAGTGGATAAACGTTCACCTACACAAGAACAAATCATGAACACGAAGATGGTCATGCACCCATGTAGAAGAAACATATAGATATGGTAAACAATATAACGCATACACAAAAGAGAAATTGGACTGCATATCCACAAGAATACGAAACTAATGCAACTGAATACTTTCCAATCCCCGTAAGGAAAATATTCTTTCACACAGGACTCGAAGAGGTCCCTCAGAGTTCTAAATTTTGAATAGGCATTACAATATATTATACAAAATGCTGCACTTGCCATTTAGACACCGTCAGAAATTTTCGCAGATGCTCCCAGTACAATTACATGACAATTAATTTAACAGCAAACACAAGTCAATCACCAATTATTTATTTTCTCCCAAAACACTTCTTCGGGTGCAGCATGAAAAATGTCCATCAAACTCTTATATTATATGAAGAGTTGCAATAATATTACATGATATTCAGTTCGACGTCTTGGCACCCAGAATCCTTGAGAGCTCCTTTCCAAGAGGCTTTTCTTTAAAAGATTCTTCCCTTTCCAAATGCCATTTATTTGTCATGTCTTCGGCCTGTGATTAGGTCATTTTTAGTGGAAAAAACAAAATTACAGATACTTTTCAAGTTAAATTTCCTGCCTTAATATTTGGAGTAACATACCCAAGTTCTCAAGGGATTTAGTTGCTCTCTAATCATTTCCATCCTTGGTCGAACGAGGTCCTTCCCTCTAGTCCGAATGTCATCAGTCTGCCAGAAAGAAAAGTAAAATAAAAAGAAAACCAAAAACATGCCACTATAGAAAATAAACCAAGCAAAGTATAAGCTAGCAGAAACTACGACATATTATGAGGAAATTATAAAGTTGTTAACGTATACCATTGATCTAATCAACCCATTTTATATCTAAGCCATCACCATCTTACAGTTACAGATATATACTTACATTATGCAACTCCAATTTGGATGCTACTAGCCCAAACGTCAAGGTGGCACCGCCAAAGACAATAGCAGTAGCAACAGCAAATGCCGATCCAACTGCAATGTGAAGCGAAGATGGGAAATAAGTAAGCATGAAAAGGAGTTTCACAAGATATAGCAATCTGTTCAATTTCTGAAGATGATGATTCTGCAAAGAGTTGAATCATAAGGAAGTGATGCAAAAGAGAAAATTATCATATGCCATCAACAGCAAAAATCAGGATATAAGAGGAGCAAGTCTTAAGTGTGCGCTGAAATCAAATGTAAATTTTATTTTCTAACCTGAATGTTGTATATTTATTCAGCGAACCTTGAGTTTTCCCAATATTGCCCTCAAGGAACTTATGGACCATAGAATTGTAGATAAAATATTGCTTTATTCTATTATTGAATTCTTGCTAACTAAAACCTTCCAAGAAGTGTGGGGAGATTGCGCACAGACTAGAGATGAAAATTGAATTCCCCCTAAATTTTCTTTGAACAAATAGTTCAGAGAAATAAACCAAATGCATGCAAATTTAACTTAAAAATGCAATAAGGAAGTTCTAGAGCTTACAATCATTTCAATGTTTAGTTCTGTATTTTAGAATTGACAACAGACATATAGACATTAAGGGAAAGAATATAACTTTAGGCAAGAGGTTTGGCTTAAATGAAGCCATAAGCTGAGATTATATGATAATAGAGTTGACATAACTTTTTGTCCCAATTAATCATGACATTACTCGATCCATTAGAAACCAACAAATCTTATCTAATAAAAATCATGTCCTACTTCGAGATAGCCCGGCGGCGGCGGCCTTCAGCTTTTCAGGGTTGATAGGGGTGTATTTGTCACTCCGTAAATCATTAGCAGTTGAAGCTAAAACGGAGTTCTCTGAATTAGGTAACTGCCACCTGAAAATCACCAGAATCAACACAACAATTTTATAGACGTTCTCTGATATATCAGCAATAACATCACGTTCCCCTACATCTAGATGCACATACACATTTCTAAACAGTCATTATTAAGTATATGAACTGCCTATTGCAGATAAAGAAAAAAACTTGGTTCCACATTATCCCATTATTCAAACTCTTCAAGTCGAGACATTTGAAAACCAAATTTAAAACTAGACAAATTAACAATCCTTGATAACTAAATATGCACAATTAATTCTACCATATGGCTATATGAGACACTTCTTTATAAAAGGAAATTACCATAGCTACAGAAGAAATCATCAAGAAAAATAGCTAAATATAGGAACTAAGCAATAATGATTTGTCACAATGACAAAATCGAATACTGTATTTACCTAAAAAAATCCAAACCATGGTATTTTACATCCCCCTGTTTACCAATTCTTTGATCAAAAAATAGACAGACTGCCTCAATTGAGACTTTTAACTTTTTAATTTTCTGTTGGTTCGCTTGAATCCTAAACATAACAACTCAAATTGGGAACAGATTAAATGTATCTTAATAAACAGATTCACAAAATATTATTTTCCTTTTGGCCCCTATAATTGAAACACGTAAACACAAATTCCCAACCACAAATAACAGCGGCAAAAAATAAGATATTAAAAAGTACAGAAAAGGGTAGAAAGGAAGAACCTTTTGGGGCCAAAAGTGACCTGGGGCAGGGAAACATAAGCCCTAAGGGGATTAAGAGCATCGGATGACACAATTGACACATTTTTGTTTTCAGAATGAAAAGCCCATTTGGAGGCTTTAGTGAATGAAGAATTTTCCGAGGAGGATGATACTGGTGAAAGGAAAATCTTGGAAGGCAATGAGTGCCTTAAAACTTCTGGAAGAACATCAGCTGTTGTCGATGGTTTATTGTTGTCAACGAATACTGTATTTGTATTCGAAGTTGCCGATTTAATGGTGGTAGAGGTGTTCTTTTGGTGTTGGAGGAGGCGGGTCACGGCTTGTTTGGATTCTTGTAAGAAATAGGCGCCCTCCGTGCTTGCTAATCTTCCCGCAAGAAAACTCATTTCTTCTCTCTCTTGGTTTCTTTGCGGTAATTGATGGGATGTGTATATTTGTTTGTTTGTGATTCTTATTGAATATAAAGCAACCGTCAACTGTTTTTAGTTCGAGAAAATTGAATCACAAATCGCTCAAATAAAAGTTGATTCCTAATATATTTCATTTTAATTGTAACTTCAATCTTCAATAGGGAAAATTGTTAAATGGGTAATTAGCACATAACGTACTCACCTTTCATTGTTATTGTGAAACACGTCCATACCTTTTATTTTTTGACATTTTCACTATTATTTCCACATTTTATTGCGCAAAAGGTCATTTTCACCTATTTTCTCAATTAAAAATCATGAAATGACCAATATACCATTCTCTTTAAATAAAACAAAAAGAAAAAGAAAAAAACTAATTGCAATCACAGTCCCAATTTTTTTAAAAAATTCCAAATAAGTCACAGATAAATTATTGAACGGGTAAT
>CAIGRP010075979.1:0-12365 GCA_903798385.1 Fraxinus cuspidata | reverse complement strand
ATTAATCTCTCAAATAATGTCTTGGGGTTCTTGTACAGTGAATAATGCCTCATGTATATAGGCAATAATAAAGAAATCCTAAATAACTCGTAAATCATCGAGATAACATCAAGCAAATAAATGGAAAATGAAAAAAAGTAAACCGCTTTCAGATTTTTTACTGCGCATGTGCACCGTGTGTTGTGGCGCGTGCGCGCTGTTCACTTGATTTAGCCTTAGTTAAAATTTTAGCTTCCCCCGACACTCACACCGTATTTTGCCCAAACACGTGTGTAGCTTGTCGGCCAGCTTATTCCAAGTTAGCTTGAATTAAGTGCTCTAAGGTTTATTCTTCATTCATGCCTATCTTGAAATTTGGTGTCTTGCTTGTTGTACTTAAACACTTGGCCAACTTTGATTGGATAAGTCCTTGTATAGCTTATTTGATCTTCTTTGCTTTTGATCTTGTAATCAGTTCATCTAAAACATACAAAGGATCCTTGCTAGCTTGCCCTGCATGATTATCACCAGTTCAAATGAAAATATTTTCCAAGGTGGAAATGAACCTGAAATTTATTTGGAATGGGAGAAGAAGTTGAAATTGATCTTTGATTCCCATAAAAATGTCAGGCTAGAAGTGATAGAATTTACAGATTATGTTATTATACGGTGGGATCAATTGGTGACAAATTGGAGGAGTTCTCATGGGAGACTTATAGAAACTTGGGTGAATTGAAAGCTCCCATGAGGAAGAGATTGTACCTAGTCATTACTATATAGACCTTTATCAAAATTTATAGAGCTTTACTCAAGGTTCAAGGAGTGTAGATGATCACCATAAGAAGACAGAGATAGATAGATTTGGGATAATGATGAGGAGGATAGGGGTCTCACAATGACCCTATTTTTAAATGGATTAACTATATATATAACCAATATAATTGAGGAGGATAGGAAGACCACAATGACGATGTTTATTTTTGCTTGCTATCTCTCTTTTTTCCTAAGTGCTTGGGTTCGGGGCACACTTAATTCAAACTAAGTTAGAAAAAGCGAAGCCTGGAGTGTGGCCACAAATTGGCGCTAGCGCGCAGGCAAAACTGGTCGCTCGCGCACGTGGTGCAAAATTTTAACCCGTAGCCAAATTAGTTGAACATCGCGCAGACGAGAGAATACACAGTGTGAGTACAGTACAAAGATTTGAAGGCAATTTAATTTTTTCTTTGTCGTTTAGAACACTATTTGTTTGATATTTTATGTTTTTCATTAGGGTTTTTATGAGTTTTCTATATATATGGCCTCATTCTTTCTAAGGTTCATAATTTTTGTGATTAAGGGGCCAAGTTCCTTTATAATTTTGGTTTCTTGATTCAATAAATTATCGGGTCGAGTTTCAAATTAGAATTTTAGCTTTCTCTAGATTGTGATTCAATTTTTTATGAGTTTCGGACTTACTATTGCTACTTGGGTTCACATAATTGGTATCAAAACTTTGGCTCTAAAATCAAGGTTATATCTGTATTTTGCCGCATTTTTTCATCTTCGTCGTTGAGTCTTCATCTTCTTTATTGAGTCTCCATCATTTTTCGTGACTCTTCATATCTTCTTCGATCTTTTACATTAACAAATGTGAAGAACATTCAAGAACTGTTTTGCGCATTAAATTTAGTGCACCCAAGCCAAAAAGAAGCTTACTCGATTTCGAGAAACACTTTCGTGAAAATTCTTGAAGTACAATTTCTTCAAGAAATCATACCTAACTCATCCATTGGTTGATATTTTGTTGTGGAAAAGGCATAAATTGATTTCAAGAAAATATTTCTTGAAATTCTTGGTTGTGTTTTCATTCAATTATTTCGTTCATTTCTTTCTTGAGTCCTTTTCTCTAGTCATTATCCTTCTTAAATTCCTTGTTCTTGCGGGTTTGAACCTCACAAGGGAATATTTTTTGATTGAGATAAATTAGTTACTCAGAGAACTTGAAAGAAAGCATCAAGAGAAAAAGGCAAGAGTGGTGATATTATTAGAGGGAAAAAGCCAAATTTGAATGAAACTGCAAACACATGAGGCATACAAATTCTAGTTATTAGGATGTTTGATAAAGAAGAATCAATAGCTGAAGAGGGAAACAATCAAGCATTCGTGATGAGGTCCATGCAACAATAATTCGTGTGGATAAATGTGGTATTCAGAGAAATTAGAGATAGAATGGATTAGCAAGATAAGGTGATAACTAACTTACAAAGTGGGCAGCCAAAAAAGTGTTCCTAATGTGAGGATGCACAGTAGGCGTGATCCTAGAGTTGAATCGAATGATGGGAATGAAGAGGACAGTGCTAATGAGATGTTCAAATATTGGAGGCCGAAGTGGATGGGATGAGGAATAGAGATAGGCATGAAAGGGGGCCTAGAGGAATCCTAGAGACTTTGGTGGAGATAGGGTTGATACGAATTTGGGTAGCATTAAGATGAAAATTCTTTCTTCCAAGTTAGAAATGATCTTGAGGTATATTTGGAGTGGGAAAAGAAGTTAGAATTGATCTTTGATTGTCATAATTATTTGAAGGAGAAAAAGGTAAAACTAACGATAATAGAGTTTAGCGATTATGCAATTGTATGGTGGGATCAATTAACAACAAGTAGGAGGAGGAATCATGAGATGCTTATTGAAACTTGGGATGAATTAGCCTATCACGAGGAAGGGATTTGTACCTTATCTAACTTATAAGGATCTTTATCAAAACTTTAAAGCCTTAGTCAAGGTTCAAGAGTGTGGAGGATTACCATAAGGAGTTAGAGATAGCTATGATAAAGACGAATTTTGAGGAGGGATTGGAAAGCCACAATGACTAGGTTTTTGAATGGTTTGAATAGGGAGATAGCTAATGTTGTGGAACATCAACATTATGTGGAGTTGGAGGACATGTTACATACCACATATGGGAAAAGAGGAAATAGCTAGGAAAGTAAAACCTAAGGCGAATTCCCAACCTTCTAGGAATAGGGAATCAAGTGTTTGATATCCCTATTCCTAGAATTGGATGAAGCTAACAGTAATGACGGGGTAGAGTACCCATTGGTGGGTGAAACACTTGTTAC
The DNA here is from genome assembly GCA_903798385.1 of Fraxinus cuspidata. Taxonomy (NCBI): domain Eukaryota; kingdom Viridiplantae; phylum Streptophyta; class Magnoliopsida; order Lamiales; family Oleaceae; genus Fraxinus; species Fraxinus cuspidata. Next base: position 9,287 of record CAIGRP010075979.1, on the reverse strand, counting down.
GAGGTGTGTTCTCAGTACACAAATATCAAGGTGGATAAAATGGAGCAGCAAAGGGATAACATTTTTCATACTAGGTGACATGTCAACAAGGTATGTAGTATTATTATTGATGTGAGGAGTTGTACCAATGTTACTAGTACTACCCTTGTAGAAAAATTGGGCTTGGTGAGCTTCACAATTGGGTAGTATAGTGATCAGATGATGTGGGACGTGGTTCCTATGCATGCTGGGCATATCTTATTGGGTCTCATGGCAGTTTGTTAGGAAAGTGATACAATAGGTACAACTTTTACAAAGAGAGATGAGGAAGAAAAGAAAAACAAAGAGAGACAAAAGGAGAGTGACATCGATACTTCAAAGAAGAGAAAAAATAGCAAGGTGGCTGAAAATAAAGAGGAAATAGTGGAGCCACAAGTGAGAAAAGAAAGAAAGTCTTCAGAGAGAAAAAAAAGTCAAAAGTGAGTTTATTTACAAAATAGAGTGAAGTAATGAGGGCTTTATTGGAAAACCAACATTAGATATTTTGAGGAAACTAACAAACCCCACTATAGTTTGGCTATTTCTTTGTTGTAGAAATTTGGTGACTTGTTTCCTGAAAACATGCCTAGTGGGTTATCTTATTCCAGGCATTGAGCATCAGATTGATTTTCTACTTGAAGCTGTTATTCCAAACCGGTCAGCTTATAAGAGTAATTCCGAGGAGACAAAAGAGTTTCAAAGGCAAGTGGTGGAATTGATGAGTAAAGGGTATATGGGGGAAAGCATAAGTTCATATGCCAAGAGTTTGAAGTTAACAAGCCAAACACCAAGTTTCATTTGGGCATGAAGGCAGAAACTCGTCGGATAAATTGGAATCAAGAAAACAAAATTGGAAGCGAGTCTGATAACTATGCTATTGATAGTACAAAAGGGGTTGCTGACACATGTACTATTCGCGAAACAAATAAATGGAATTTTGGTTGTTCTATGCGGTCAGTGGAGTTATTATTATCTGTCACATAGTTCATTTTCTTGTTGCGTTTTCTCGTTTTTTCCATTAAGTCTATTTTTTTATAGAACTCTTGTTATGGTATCCTTTTAATATCTTTTTGATATAATTCCATTTTAATTAAGTTTTTATGGGTTCCCTATAAATAGAATTCATTACTTTCATTGTAAAAAAGAAAAAGGAACACATTATTATAACTACAAAGCGATTGCTTTCTCTTGTTCTTCATTGAACTAAATTTTGAACTTATCAAAGATTAATTTTTTGTGACGTTCAACAATTTCATAGCAAGGTTTATAAGTATTGATGATTAAGGGGTCAAATTTCTTTATAACTTTGGTTACTTTATTCAATAAATTATTGGGCCAAACTTCAAACTAAAAATCTTTCTTGGGTTGCGATTTAATCTTGTGTTGGTTTCGGAGCTACTAACTACATGGGTTTACATCAGTACCCATCAGAGCTTTAACTCTAAAACCAAGGTTATATCTTTACTTTCAGCAAAGAATTTTCTAATTCTTCACCTTCGTCGTGTTCTTGAGTCCTCTTAGATTTCTTCATCTTTTGAGTCTTTCAATTCAATAAAAACACCAAAAATATTCAAGAAACGTTTGTACATTAGATTAGAGCGAAAATCAATTCTTTTCCGATTTTTTGGCCTTTTTGTTGAATTTACGCACATTTAGTGTCAAAAAAAAAAATCATTCTGCAATAAGAAAAGTTTCAACAGTAGAAAAATTAATTTTCAAGCCAAAAAGTGTCCAAATCAATTTCAAGAACACTTTCATCAAACATAATATTCAAGAATCCAATTCAACCTCCAAACTCTCCTTTTGGAGTCAATATTGTTATGGAAAAGGCAAGAATCGAATTCAAGAAACACTTTCTTGAATTTCTTATTGGTGTTTTTTAATTCCTTCTTTTCTTGAGTTTTTTTTAGAGTCAATTTCCTTCTACAATTCTTTGTTTTAGCTTCACAAGGAGTGAATTCTTCTTATTGAGATTGAATTAATTCCTTGAATCACTTGTAAGAAAGCATTGAGAGAAAAAAGGCAGGGTGATGAGATTATATTAGAGGGAAAAACCAAATTGAATGATACATGAGTGCACGTGAGGAAAATATTATTNCACAATTTTGAGAGGATGAATGTGATGTGTGAGGAATTTAAGGATAGATTGCATCGTTGAATATACCTAGGAATTGAAGGGGTAGAATATTTCCCATTGGTGTTGGTTCTGTAGCTCCTTCATTGGCCCATTGATCTGGGAAAGAAATATCTTTGCAATCAATAGGATGAATCAGATTTGTTTCTATCATGGTTATTAAACCCTTTTTACTGACTCTTATTGCATAAATACTTAAGAGCATTCATAACTTTATAAAATACTCTATAAGTGACAGCAATACGTTCACTCAAAGTTTTCATTTTGTACCGTTCCGAATCAATATTTAGAGATAAAACATCTAAAATATTCTTATAAGTTAAGGATACTGAAAAGTTAGGAAAACGGTTAAAATAAATGGAATGGTTTTAAACCAAAAATCTCCTTTTGAAAGTAGTAAAACCATTTCCCAAACTTATTTCTCAGTCATGAAATATACTTGAACTTTGATCTTGATTTAAGGATTCAGATTCTTCCTTTAAGGAAGGTATTTTTAACCAATAGAGGTTGTTGCTTGATTTAAGGTCCTCTTTCCATTCCTCTAGAGGACCTTCCTCCTCTTCCACTATCCGTTGGTTGTTTGATCATTTCCCTGCAAAAATTCTCTTTGTAAAAAATTGGGAGGAGAATTTAAATAGTTTGGATTTGACAAAGCTAAACAAGGAATTTGTTTTGATTTAAGGTTTTTTTTTCCTTATTGCTTCAGTATGGGTATTAATCCCAAGCTTTTGGCTGTTTTTTTAAGCCGAAAAGATAAGGGCTTGCTATCATAAATAAGGTTTTTATAGAAGTCTACAATATAATTTAGACTTCCAAGAAATCTTTGTAATTGCTTCTTTTCCAATATTTTATTTGGAAATTTAGAAGCAAACTCAATATTTCCATCAATAGCGTTAATTGATCCATCCTAGATTTCATGACCCATAAATTTAATTTTTGTTTGGAGCAACGTAATTTTTCTTGCTGAAACAACCAACCCATTTTTTCTTCGCAATATCATAAAAGATGTTAAGATGCCTGAAATGCTGATCGATATTGTTAGAGAAGAAATTATATATCATCAATGTAATTGATAAGGAATGTAGAGAATTGAGTAACAATATCATTCATTATATTTGAAAATCAAAAGGGGTATTCGTAAGCCCGAAGGGTAAAAAGATTCTACTCATATACCAAGAGGAATGGTAAAACCATTTTATATTTATCCTTTTCATCGATTTGAACTTGCTAATATCCAGATTTTAAATCAAATTTTGAAAATATAAGAGCTTCATTAAGCCTTGATAGTAAATCCTCTTTATTGGGGATTGGATACCTGGCCCACCTTAAAGCCTTATTTAGAGGCTTGTAATGATGACTAATCTTGGTGCTCCTCTTTCCTTTTTTGCTGCATTGTTAACATAAAAAGCAGTGCAACTCCAAGGACTAGGCTAGGTCGAATTAATCCTTTTTCTCAAAGAGACGTTGTTTCTTTTTTACAATATTCTAGCACTTATTCATTTGGACAAGTCGTGCTTTGGTTGGAATATCCTATTCATCAAAATCCTTTTCGTATGGTAATGATACCACATGTTTTTTTCCTTTCCCAAAAAGCATTAGGAATTTTATTTAAACTTTTGGTTTAACCAGATTTTCTTTTATTTTGGAAATCTTTATTTCTTCTTTAAGAAAATTTATTAGATTTCTTTTTTGCTCTAAAATAATTATCTCATTAATTACTAGTTTAGAATTTACTACCATTCAAAGTAGTTAAAATACCTTTTTCATCAATGACAATAGGTCTTATCATGTTTAAGAATGGTGTCCCAAGGATTAAATATTGATAGAGATTTTAAACATAATGAAATATGTTTTTAAACACAACCCATCAATACCGACAATAGCATTGGAAAGTTTATATTTTTCTTTCATGCTTGATCCATCAGCAGTGGTAAGATTTTGAGTAGTTTTTTTCAAAATATTTTGTAGGAATTATAACTCTTTGAATATTTCCAAGAAAAACCTCTTCTTCCTTAGATCTTTCTCAATAACTTCTTTTCCTTTAAGACTCACCATAGGAATTTTCCTTTAAGAAAATTCTCTTGAAGTTTCTAATTGGTGTACTCTCCGATCTGTGTTTAACCCTTCCTTCATCTAATTCTTCAACTTTATTATGTAAACCATTAGTTTCGATTTTGAGATTTTTAATTTCTCTATTTAAGTCATATATAGTTAAGGGTTTTTCCTTAGGAGCTTCGATCCTATTTAAAACTTCTTTCATCGTAAATATTTCAGTATGTTTAATGAGAGATTGAATTGTGAATTTTTAAAGAAGAATTTTCCTTCATCTCGATATATTTTTCAATTACATCTTTCTTGGTATCATCATCAGAAATCTGATCGATAATATCATGAGGAACTGATGATCTTCATATAAAAAATTTATCTGAAATCTTTCATATTCATGATTGCTTCTAATGAAGCATTGTTACATGAACAATATTCTTTTTGTTCTTCTTCCTCAGAAGAGGAAAAGTAATCCAAATTATCGAACCCTTAATTATGCCCAAGTAGAAAGACAAACTTGATTGTTAAGATCATCATCAATATTCAAAGATTCAATAGAGATATCTTAATTTTAAGATCGTCTTCTAATTAAATTTCCTAAACCTTAGATCTACACATAGACGCATAATGTCCAAACTTTTGACACTTCCAGCATTTAATTTTTGAAAGATCGCTTTTATTTTCTTCGGGAATTTTCTCCTAGGTCCTCTAAACTTTTCTTTAGAAAGTTTTTCTCCTATATTCCTTTAATTTTCCAAGTGTTTATACATCTTGGTTTTTCAATTTTGCATCCAAATTGGTCGCAAAATTTCCTACTTCATTATGAGTGATTACTCCTTGTTTCTTAAGTAGTTGCTCGAGATTCAAACCATCACATATAGCAACTCCTTCAACAGTAAATATTGAGACTAATTCTCCATATGTTATACTGTAAAAGTTAATGCTATTATTTCTTTTATGAGAAATAATTATATTCCTCTCTATTCCAACAAACAACTTGGGAAGTCCTAAAATAAATTTTTCTTCCCAAAAATTGCTATAAGCATCATCTCTTTGGTATATTAAAGAAATAAATGTATATTTATACCATCTAAAATGAGTTAAAGATCTACACTTAAGGTTTGTAAGTTGACCTCTGTTGATTTTCTCAAGAGGGGTATATGTACGAACAAAATGTTTGTAATTGTTTGCAAGAGTCATAACTCCGACATCTTCAACTTGTTCTATTTCCATATGTCCCTCTTGTTTAATAACAGTCTTTTTAGCATATAAAATCTCATGTCTTTGTTGTGAGGATAGCATTCTATCCCACTAGCGTTGTCGTGTAAATCCTTGAACAAGCATCAGAGTTGTAATAGGGATATTATTATGTCTACATTAAACATTAGCACAAAGGATTATCTTTGTAACAAATCCCTGATTGTATACTCAGTCCGTCCATCCAAATTTCATTAATAAATGGTGTCAGCGGTATAGGCCAATTGAGAGTTTTTGATTTCTTTCTTCATATCCTATAGTGATCGGTGAAGGTCTAGGGTAATAATTCCTAATTATGTCATTCCTATAAGGTGATACTTTAGAAACTAAAACTTTAAGTTCCTCCTCTTCTGGGTAAATCTGTTTTGAAATTTTTTCGAGTTCAAAAGATTCTTCCGAGAGCATAATAAGAATCTTCACCGGTTCCCCTTTTTAAGACATTTACAGCCTTTATATCTTTATTGCCTTTCAAATTTAAATGACGCAAGTTTTTCATTTAATATCTAGAGTAAATCATCCTTAGGAGTTTTAATTTCATGTCAAACACTCCATTTTTGAAAAGGTTTTTGAGAAGGCAATAGTTTTGCAAATTTGGTTATTAAACTCATAAACAGTGTAGCTAGAAGGGATCTCTTCATTCTCCATCTTCCAGACTTTTCTTTCTTCAAAATTACTTGACTCAATAACCCCTATCGTTGGTCTAATCTCTTTAAACTATTTTACAAAGGGAACAACAATTTTATTCTTACTTGAGCATTCATAAAATTGTTCATGAAGAACTTTCTTTTGTTCAGAAGAATGTTCTTCAAAGAACCATCCTAAAGTCATTATACTTTCTTGCTAATACTCTTTCCTTACTTCTTCATGATTGATTGTGAATTCTTTACAATCTTCATCTTCATACATAAGACCATATAACCAAATCATTAATTTGGTCATACTAACAGATGGGTCACATCAGAAAAGGTTGGAGACTCATTTCCATTATACCCTCTATTTCTTTTATACGTAGGGAGAGGGATATTTCTAGAGGAATTTCTAACTCCCATTAAATTAGGTACATCAGCCCTAGTATGTAAAGAAGACATAGAATTTCTTCATTGAAAATACCTGGGAATTGAAGAGGTAGAATGTCTACTCTGAAGAGAATGTAACTTCCTCATAATGACATAGGCTCTGCCTAGTTCTGCTAAAAAGTATTCCAACTTTTCCTTAAGGTGTTTTGAGTTATTTCCTCAACATCATGATTTTCCATTGGGGCTAGTTCTGCAGCTCCTTCAATGGTCCATCAATCCGGGAGGGATTTTTCTTACTATCATGGTTGTTAAACCCCTTTTTATTGACTTTTCTTGCATGAGGATTTAAGAGTATTCATAACTTTATTGAAAAGTTAGGAAAATAGTTAAAATTAATTGGTTAGTTGCATACTCTAGTCTCCATAAGATCTAGTATAGAATCTTTAAATTCTAAATGCCGAAAATCCTTTAAGGCGACTAAAAGATAGGCATTTAATTTTTTGGTGAGGGGTTTTAATTCTATTTGCACTAAACAAATATGTAAAAATTAAAACTTTTCGTTCCATTTCATGTTTCCTAGATCAAATAATCTTAATACTTTAAATCTTTTCTCTTAGTTCAATCTCTTTCGAAAAAAAGTCATTTTTTTCTTTAAATTTTCGAATTCTGTCTTTTAATCCCATTCCTTCTATATAGTCTTCGTTTCACCGCTGCATTTCCATTTTGGCCTTGTGTTGCTACTGCCATAACTTGTTAAAAGCACTGGATTCCGAAAGTTTGGAATAGAAAGAAGATTCATGTCGGTCTCAACACAAACCCTGCAAGATTTCAGAAAGTGTTGTCTAATTGAAATCGAAGCTCTCTAGAACCGTTTGTAGTATACACCCTTACCCATTCCTAGTGAGAAATGGGTCAATGAGTCTTTGGACATTGTAACTAAAAAGGATAGAGATCCTATATACTAGGTGGTAGATAGGTTTAGTAAGATGACATATTTCATTCCATGCCATAAAACAGATGAAGGAACCTACTTGATTTATTTTTCAGTGAGATAGTGCGACTATAAACCTAGGAGAAGCTGTACGACTTTTGAATCGGGTGATTGGGTTTAGGTACACATGCGAAAAGAACTTTTTTCAAGCTTAAAGAAGGTCTAAATTGTATCCTAGAGGAGATGGACCATTTCAAGTCTTAGTTTAACAAGTAAAACATAAATTCCAAGATGGGGGTGAAGGAAGAAGCAACCTTAGTGTATTTGATTCAAGGTAAGGAAGAGGGGGCTGATTGGGAAGCCATGCCTATGCAAAGCTTTAATTTCCTTACCTATGGAAACAACCAAAAACTCAAAAACAAAGAGCAAATTCATTGAACCATGCACCCGCACTAGGTATAGCCTTGCGTGGGCATGGTTGTCTAGCTAGGTTTGGAAGTTTGTTTTCAACTTGTATTGGACTCTATTTTATCATATTTATCTAGTTGTTTTATGATCTAATTAGAATTATTTGAGTTCGCCTATATAAGGCTTTATTCATTTTGAGAGATTAACTATAAAGTGATGAAATTATGGAGGATCGGCTAGTAAGGAAAGATATGTTCAGAATGGACCAATAATAAGATCGGGAGCAAAGACGATCAAAGAGGTCATGCAAGGACTTTGAAGAGAGAATCATGGGATGAAGGTTAGCAAGGATTTGTTGATTGTGAAAGAACGACCAATGATGAGATCGCGAGCAAAGAAGATCAAGGAAGCCATGTGATTGTACAAGCTACATTGGCCAAGTTTTCGATTGCAACGAGCAAAACATCAAATTTCATGTTGGGCATGAAAGAGGAACCAAGATTAGTGCACTTAATTCAAGATTGTTTTCTTCTTGTTCTTTATTGAACTCAATTTTGAACTTATCAGGGATTTCATCTTCATAGCAAGATTCATTGTTTTTGTGATTAAGGGATCTAGTTCCTTTATAACTTTGATTCCTTGAATCAATAAATTATTGGGGTCAAGCTTCAAACTAGGATTTTAGCTTTCTTGGAGTCGTGATTCAATCTTCGTGGGTTTCGGAGCTACTATTGTTTTGTGGTTCACATAAGACTTGTTCAAGCTACGTGGACAAAGAATTCAAGTGCAACTAGCAAGACACAGAGTTTCAAGATGGACATGAAGGAAGATCCAAATTTAGTGCATTTGATTTAAGCAAAGAAAGACAGAGCTAATTCGGAAAGCCATTACCAGGCAAGTTTTTAATTCTTTGCTTAGGTAAGCATCAAAATTGTGCAACTCGAGAGCAAAATGGTTGAACCATGCCCGTGCAAGGATTAACAACATGCCCAGGCACAGTACAAAATTCGAAAGACAGAATTTAGTTCTTCATTTTGATTAAAACACCCACCCAAACGTTGTTCTTTTTTATATACGAGGAAAGTGCCTTTTTTAGTAGAAATGGAGGAGAGTAGGAAAGAGAAAAGGGTAAGTCGAAGGGAGCCAACCTACCCAAGACTTACTGCTAGCCCTTCGCTTCTTCTTTCAATCCCTTTTGAGTCAAAAGATATCCACTTCGGACTCAAGCTATTTCTTATTTTGGGGAAGAGCTGGTGCCTATAATATGCCTCTTTGAAAGGAAGTGTCATAGCTAGCCAACTCTCTTTATTAGGGCCTAGCCTGATTGCCCATTAGTAAGGAAAGGAGGATCTTAACGTTTCACATTAATAGGATGCTATTGAATAGAGTTTTCACTAAACCCAGTAATTAGGAATAGTTAATACGAAAAATAACAAGTGTGGGACTGTAATGTTCTCTTGATGCGTATTTTACTCCA
>CAIGRP010075976.1:0-13038 GCA_903798385.1 Fraxinus cuspidata | reverse complement strand
TAAACTAAATTATTATTTTTTATAATATTTTTAAGGTAGTAATTTTCAAGCTACGTTGTTTAAGGTTATAATCGAAAAGTTCTTTCCCATGCTTAAAAAAAATGTAAAACATACCAACTTCAAATATATATATATAGTTTACAATTTTAATTTTTCCCTTTAACAATATCAATGACCACAACTATTTTGAAAAAATTAGTAATAGTATTTCAAAAATGCTACGCACATCATTCATTCGACATATAAGACGTGCAACGCACGTGTTTATTACTAGTTTATTCTAAAAAATCAACATCCTAAACGTCATAGAACATTTTCTAAAACGCATAATAATTTTAGTGATTAGTTAAAAAGCACGGGTAATTATTAACAATTTTTTTCCTTCTCTCTTACTTTATGAGAATGGAAAATTATGTGGTATATTGCTATAGGGTACATTTAAATTATATTGTAAATGATCCGTCAAGACTGGAATTAATTGTTTATATTTATATGGTTAGAAGTTAAAATCCGTTTCATTTATAAATTATTTTGTGTCAAATTCATTGTATTCTAATAGATACATTTGGAAGCATTTTTCCAATGGCGGGCTCTCTCTAGCTCTCAAACGATAGATATAATTCGCATGCAATAGCTGTATCCAACCTGCCATTGCCAATTGCTTACTACACACTCCAATTAAGGTAATTTTGTTATTTGATTTTAGTCATTCTTTTTGTCACACACAAATATGGATAACTTGGTTATGTTATGAATTTTTTTGACGTCTATGTGTTGATACTTGATAGTAAGGATGACAACTAAAAATAGTTGACGACGACTTTGCATACCTTGGTTTTTACCAGGCTAATTGATTCTAGTTATGGTTTGTCCAACCTTAGGACCTGAAACGGTCGGGACTTCTCTGGTCAGCTAAAACCATGCTAAAAATATAGGCCCTCAAAACCATGTCAAAATATAGGCCTTCAAAACCGTGTCAAAATAGGGAATTGGCTTACTTATGGATTAAATACAACACGACTTTAGAGTGTAAGTCTTAGAATTAAGTAGGTTTAATGTTTTTTTCTAGTGATCATGCTGACTTTTCGATTATTCGAACAAGTCTTGAATAATCGAAACCTAAACCAAATTGTTTTAAATCGAAACTTTGACTGGTCCACGTGGATGCAAACCAATGGTATTTTTGGGGCGATCCGTTTGTGAGTTGATGGTTTTTGCTTAAACCCTACTTTTAAGTTATAAAAAGTATATTCATGAAGCTTTAAAATTTTATTTTTTACTTTTAATTTTCTCTTGCTATGTTCATGATCTTCTTAAATAATTATCCGACATGCTATGTTGCCTAAGGGGTCGCTCGCAAAGATCTTTGATCTGAACCTTTACATCTGTTCGCAGACACACTCTCTCTCATAACATTAACTATGCCTTCACTATCATTTCGGCATTGTTAAAATATTTAATCATACGGTTAAATATTTATAAATTAAATGAAATAAGTTTACTTGCTCATATTAACATTTTCAAAGCTAATTTGGTCATACATAATCAATGACAAATGATTAAGAGAGAAAAAAAACAAACAAATTAGGTATCCATTGACTGGAAAGGTTGCGTTTTATAATCTCACTTGACCCATTAAAAGTCTTGGGTCAATTCTTTGAATGACTGGATGAATGCATGAGTCCCCTTTATAGACCAAGTAGTTGAGATATAATTTGGAATTTTCACTTACTGCTCTCCTTTTTATCTTTTCGGAAATATTGGATTGAAAAAGGTTTCGCTTTGTAAATGTGATGGGATCTTTTTAAAACATATCAGAGTGGTAGATAAAAAAATAATATGAGATTTGTGATAGTTGCTAAACATCAACTCGTTCAAAATGTTTCAATAGATCTGGTATAGCACGACTCGAAGTCTTGAAAAAGATGTAATCAATTCGAATATATTAGAAAAACTTCATTTGTTGGAGGTGGTGTGGATCGGTTGTAAAGTGAAGTGAGCGCTCGCAGACTTGGCTGGCGTCCAAGGCAAGCCATCGGTGCAAGCCGAGCAACTTATTTCTTGTGCGAATAGCTTGTCATAATGAGTGAAAAATTATTGAAGAATTGCGACGTCTCGTCCCATTGAGGGGCAAGTCGAGTCACACTATCACTGAGCGAGTAGGTTCGTAAAAGGCCCGCCACCACAGTTGAGCACTAGCCAACTTGCTGGTGAGCATAGCGAAGCTCGAGTCGGGCCCCATTGAACAACCCTAGGTGGGGAGTTACAAATTTGAAGTGAAATAGAAGTGGATCAAAAAAAAATAAAAAATTCAAAGTATATTCGTAGTTTATGATTACAAAGTTTTTCTAGTATAGAATTAGGATATACCTTTTTTGCTCCATATTAATACTATAATTTAACATGTAAACATAATTAATTGCCGGAAAATGGATCATGATACAAAGAGCACAAGGTTGTTACTCAATTTATTTTTATGAGATTTTTAAGAATATTCCCATTAAGGTTGTTACTTAATTTATTTTTATGCGAGTTTTAAGAATATTCCCATATAAAAAGGGGGCCACCTCATTTTTATTGTTTGAGTTTCAGGAATATTCCCATTTAAAAATCCGAGCTTTTCGTTTTATACGATGAAAATGCTGGCATAATAGACTAAATTGGTAAAATTAACATTTAATATTTTTTCTCATCTCAGATTCTTATGGCATCATGTCATGTAATACATGTCTAGTTTTTTGCAACCGACATCATATCCTGCGTAGAAATCTTAATTGACTTGGTTATACATCATTTGCTCCAAAATATGCAGTGTTAGACTTGGTCAAAATCTTGACTAAACTAATATCGCGGTTTTTGCATGTTTTGTTTAAACGATGAAATGACGAACCAAACCAATCGAATCGTGGCCTAGCGCGTCCTTAGGTAGACAGTCGGGGGACTATATTATAAGATATGTAACTTAATACAAAAGTTCAAAGATGACCAATTCAAAACTCGAATATTGTGACTTTTCCCATAAATAGAAAATTGAAGAAGAGTCAAACGTGTCGTCAAATATTTGCAATAGGATCATGAAAATGAGACATCCATGGTCATATCTGTATCTGAATTCTGGCTATATATATATTAGATGGACAGACACCTTGAACTGCAACACATTTCTCCAAGGACATTGTGATGTACATATCTATATTGTTGATATAATAACAACCATATTTTGCAGGTACATAATAAGTATATCGTGCTTTCTCTAGCTTCTCGAATTTGTACTTTGTGTTACCAATTTCTTTGGTTGTGTTACTAAATCGTTTATAGGAAGTCTAATTTTGAGTACTCTTTACTGTTTTCTTCAAGGAATGGACATTTTGAGCATTTACCTTTAGATAACCTTCGGCTAGTTTTATCGTTTACAGACTAGCACGGTAGAGAGAGATGGAGCCAGGGGTATCAATTGATGATCAATTCTCAAAGCTGCATCCCTGCTTTCCTCCGGACTCAAGGATTGCAATCATAGGAGCAGGCCCGAGTGGATTATCTGCTGCTTATGCTCTTTGTAAACTCGGTTATTCAGATGTAACCGTGTTTGAGAAAGAACGATCGCCTGGAGGCATGTGTGAATCAGTTGATATTGAAGGTACTAATAGAAATGTAGTATGAAATTTCAGCATAAGCACATTATATTGAAGAATGAAAAAAATATATTCTTAATGTATACTAAGAAAAAGGCTCAAGCACGTACCGTTTATGTCTTCTTACAGGAAGGATATATGATTTGGGAGGTCAAGTACTCGCTGCAAATAGTGCTCCTAGTGTATTTCACCTGGCAAGAGAGATTGGAGCCGAAACAGAAGAAATGGAAACTCATAAATTTGCACTCATAGACTCCTTGACCGGAGCTCTCAGAGAAATGAAACTTGTAGAAGATTATGTATCTATGATCTCTCTCACATTGAAACTACAGGTCAGTTACGCCTTACAAAGTATATATGTAGTAGTTTTTCACCGTCAGCTCGACCATTTCTGATTTGAAATCCTTTTTCTGCAGGATAAGGCAAAGGTGTCAGGTAGAATTGGGGTACACGCCGTGAGTGAAATCGCACCAGATTTAACTCCTGAATACCTCAAGGGTCAAGGCTTTCAATCTGTTCCTAGATCAGTAATTTATGGATACACTGCATCAGGCTATGGATATGTTCAAGATATGCCTTATGCTTACATTCATGAGTTCACCAGGACTTCAATGGCCGGAAAGATTCGCCGGTTTAAAGGAGGTTACATGAGTGTTTGGAAGAAACTGAGTGAATACATGCCAATAAAGTTTTTTCCCAATACCCAAGTACAATCAATAAAACGCAATTCAACTAGCATCAGAGTAGATGCTAAAAATGGTAGTGGTGATGAACAAGTTATGGAGTTCGATAAAATTATTATATCGGGTGCTTTCCCTTTCAACAATGGAAAATTTTACAGATCACCTTCTTCGAACATAACAGGTCTGTTTCATTTCACACTAATGTACAGAAAATATTCTAATATTTCAATCTGGATGATTTGATTGTTTTCTGTCTGCAGAATTCTCGAGCAATCGTATGGACATGAGTGAGCTCGAAATGGAGTTGTTTAGTAAAGTACAGACTATTGACTATTATACCACTGTCTTGAAGATAAAGGGATTGAAACATATTCCAAAAGGTTTCTATTACTTTGACAAGTTTATGGATGATCCGGCAGCTATTGGAAACCCTGTTGCAATGCAGAAATTCTATGATGACACGAACATATTTTTGTTTTGGTCTTATGGAAACTCGGCCGATATTCAGGGATCAAAAGTCGAGGAGTTGGTGATGAGTGCAGTCAAAAGTATGGGAGGCCAAATCGAAGAAGTGGTTTTACAACGGAGATTTAAGTACTTTCCTCATGTCAACAGTGAAGGTACATTGAACAACTCATGTTTACAATTTTTTTCTTGCAGAGAGGTATTTCCATGTAATAATTACTAATTCAAACTCTAAAAGCAGAAATGAAGGACGGGTTTTACAATAAGCTCGAGTTTCTACTACAGGGTCAACAAAACACGTACTTCGTTGGTGGGCTCATGGCATTTGAGCTGACAGAGAGGAACTCCAGCTATGCCATGGAACTCGTCCGAAAGCATTTTGCAAATAATAATCCTGTACCGAGTTATCCATATGTCAAGGTGAGGTCAATAATAAATAAGTTTAAGTAAAAAAGGCTAATCTTACTTTACTTTACTAATCGAAACTTTTGGTATTGCAGAGACTTCTGATGTTGAAGCCAAATCGTACGTTAGTTCCTAAGCAATTAGATGAATCACCCGGTGTCCAGTTTCCTGATCTTTTTTCTCTTGATGCTTACTTGCAATACTGGGCAAGTCAAAATGCAACTCAAAGCAAGACACTGTATACTTGGATCAACGAAAAGGGACATGTTGCAGCGCAAAGAACATACAGAGAACTTCACAATAATGCTTCTGAGATTTCTTACAAACTCTTGACAAGCCAAAAACCAACCATCAAGCCTGGTGACAGAGTGCTCTTGGTCTACATCCCGGGTCTAGATTTCGTTGATGCCTTCTTCGGGTGTCTGAGGGCTGGAGTCATACCTGTTCCAACAATTCCTCCCGACCCATCACAGAAGGGTGGACAAGCATTACTTCATGTGGTTAATATTGCTAAAGCATGCAATGCAGTGGCAATTCTGTCAACACTTAGTTATCACATAACTGTTATGGCAGTTTCTGCAAAAAACATGGTATTTCTTAAAGGAAACAACAAATGCTCCCCGCGCTGGCCTGATCTGCCATGGTTGTATACAGATACTTATGTCAAGAAAGCTAAATTTTCTTCGTCAGGCCATGATGTATCAAAAATCTATGAACCTTCAACAGATGACTTGTCCTTTCTCCAATTTACATCAGGCTCGACAGGTGACGCCAAAGGAGTCATGATAACTCATGGTGGGCTCATTCATAATGTAAAGTTAATGCGAAGAAGATACAGGAGCACATCAAACACAGTTTTAGTAAGTTGGTTACCTCAATATCATGACATGGGACTCATTGGAGGACTTTTTACAAGTATGGTGTCTGGTGGATCTGCAATTTTGTTTTCTCCGCTGACATTTATCAGGAATCCCCTCTTGTGGTTGCAGACTATGAGCACATACCATGCGACTCATAGTGCTGGCCCTAATTTTGCCTTTGAACTCCTCGTTCGCAGATTAGAGTCAAACAAATCACAAAGTTTTGATTTGTCCTCCATGATTTTTCTCATGATTGCTGCTGAACCAGTAAGAGCGACAACCCTTAGAAAATTCCTTAAGCTGACTCAATCTTTTGGACTCTCTCAAGAGGTTTTATCTCCTGGTTATGGATTAGCAGAAAACTGTGTGTATGTAAGTAGTGCATATGGAGAGGGTAAAGAGATCATGGTTGATTGGCAAGATAGGGTGTGTTGTGGTTACATAAATTCAGATGATGAAGACGTTGATATAAAAATAGTTGATCCTGAGACTGGTATAGAGCTATCTGAAAACGAAGGGGAGATATGGATTAGAAGTCCAAGTTCAGGAGTTGGATACTGGGGCATGGAGGAGTTAAGTGAAAAGACTTACAGAAATGAGATTTATGACCATCCCGGGAAGAAATATTTGCGAACTGGAGACTTAGGACGAATAATTGATGGGAAATTATTCATCACTGGGAGAATAAAAGATCTAATCATTGTTGCTGGAAGGAATATATACTCCTCAGATATTGAAAAAACAGTCGAGATCTCATCTGAACTTATACGACCTGGCTGCTGTGCTGCTGTTGGCGTTCCAAAAGAGATTCTTATGTCTAAAGGAATATCAGTTCAAGAAATTACTGATCAAGTTGGATTGGTAGTAATTGCGGAGGTTCGAGAAGTAAAGCCAGCTCTGAAAGAAATCATGAGACATATTCAGACATGTGTTGCTGAAGAACATGGCATTGTTGTTGCTTCGATTGTGTTGATAAAACCAAGATCCATTAGTAAGACAACATCAGGAAAAGTCAAGAGATATGAATGTCTCAAAAACTTTGCTGATGGGGCTTTGAATATTGTCGATCAGCTTGTTGCAGGAGAAAAATCACCAGTTCCATCCACTGAACATATATCGCAATCTCAAATCACAACAGATCGCCCTTCAGTAAATTCCAATATTAACAAGAGAGATATAATCAATTTTTTGATGGAGCTTCTCTCTGAAATTACTGGAACTTCTACTGTTGAAATGTCGGCAACCGAAAGCCTTGTATCTTATGGAATTGATTCTATTGGTGTGGTTCGAGCAGCTCAAAAACTTTCAGATTTCCTCGGAGTTTCAGTTGGTGCAATCGATATTTTTTCAGCAACCTGCATTGATGACTTGGCAAATTTTGCAGAGAATCTTCTAAAGAAGTCCCGTCCTCAATCAGTCTCCAGTTCAACCCATTCTACAGAGACGAAATTGAAATCAAAATCAACTTCAGCTGTTCTCAAGGCTTCTCCAACTCATAAGCTGGGTATTTGGCTGTTTCAACTCATAGCACTTGCTTATGTTTCCTTCTTGCTGATATTTCCTGCATATCTATCAGTTTCTACATTTACACATTGGATATATGATGGCCACAATCCTATGCACACAAGTCTCTACTTCGGTTATTTGATTTCTTTAGCGTGTGCTCCTCTTGCTTGGATACTATGCATTTTCTTGACTAGCATTGCCATATCATTCTTCGGGACTCCATTTCTGCAACCAAATTATGCATTGGTCCCTGAAACCTCGATCTGGTCCGTTGAATTTGCCAAGTGGTGGGCACTTCACAAGGTTCAAGAAGTTTCTTCGAAAGTTCTTGCAGTTCACCTGAGAGGCACTGTGTTCATCAACTACTGGTTTAGGATGCTAGGAGCTAAGATTCCATCCTCTGCATTGCTTGATACAATCGACATCTCTGATCCATTTTTAGTGTCGATTGGAGAAGAAGCCGTAATTGCAGAAGGAGTACTAATTCAAAGCCATGAAGTGAAAAATGGAATCTTGAATCTATATCCTACAAGAATTGGTTCAAGATCTTCAGTGGGACCATATGCTCTAATTCAGAAAGGCACTGTGGTCGAAGATGGAGCTGAAATTCTGGCCCTCAATTCTGGTGGAGGCAACTCTGAGGCCAAGGTTTTTAATGCTGAGAACTCTCAAAAGGTCAGTCATATAACGAAAAATTTTGTATATGCTCCACAAAAGATTTTAATTACTTCTCTCTAGAATATCGACTCATAACATGCATTTTTTACTGAATTCACAAGCATTGCACTTTGTTATGTAAGACAGAATTGTCTAAACCGGAGCACAATTTACGAATAATCAGTAGGTTAAGGATCAAACGACATTGACTAATCATTGGTTTATCCATTTCTATGATGACCACAGGGAAAAACGGTACAGCAAATCATCAGCAAAAAGAGTGGAAACACTGTAACCATCATTCAACAGTTTTTTGGCATCTACATGATTGGTTTTCTCAGCAGCTTATCAGCAGCATTGTCTTATTTAATCTACCTCCAGATAATGCAAAAACCTCCCTCACTTCATCATTTTGCTTTCTTCTGTTTAGCCGGAGCCTTCCATTGGTTACCGTACACCATCGTTGCATATGCAGTTATGTTCACGGGCATCCCTTCAAATCCGATTAATTTTGCTGTAGCCATAGCAATGGCATATGCCACTTATGGCCTTCTCCTCTGTTTCTTCACTTGCATCTTGAACTACTGTATTTCGGGAAAACAAGATCTGTATAAAGCACCGTTCAGAGCTTTTCTTCTTCGTCAAATTATGATCGCCAGCCATGTAAGATTCACCAAGTTTCTTACTGGAACAGAAGCTTTCTGTGCGTACTTGCGCTGTCTAGGAACAAAAGTTGGAAGGCATTGTTCAATTCGAGCCATCAATCCGGTGTCTAACCCCGAATTGATATCAGTTGCGGATGGAGTACACTTAGGGGATTTCAGCAGAATTATTCCTGGATATTACACCTCAAATGGCTATGTTCAAGGAAAGATTGAGATACAAGATAATTCGGTAGTAGGGTGTCAAAGTTTAGTCCTCCCTGGTTCTGTCCTTGAGAAAGATGTAATTCTTGGGGCACTCTCGGTAGCCCCCACGAGTTCGGTTCTTCAGAGCGGCGGTGTTTTTGTTGGGTCCCCAACTCCAGTTATGGTTAAGAATGCCTTTCATTCTTTTGATGAGAGGATAGAGGAGATGGACATGAAGTACAAAAAGGTGCTTGGAAGTCTTGCTGCAAATTTGGCGGGCACTACTCTCAAAGTAAAATCGAGATACTTTCACCGGATTGGCGCTGCTGGTAAGGGATTTCTAAGGCTCTATAACAACATACCAACTTTGCCAGAACATGAAATCTTCTCTCCCGGGAAGCAATACTCAATCATGATCCGGCATAGTAATTGCTTAAGTTCTGATGATGATGCAAGACTCGACCCACGTGGCGCAGCAATAAGGATCCTATCAAGCAATGTTGAACAAACATCTCCACTGCTGGATCTGACCCTAAAGACGGGCAATGCATTCCATGCGCGAACTATAGGTGACTTTGCAACATGGCTCGTCTGTGGAGCTGCTGCACGAGAAGAGCATGTGAAGCATGCTCCACATATTCGCGATGCAATGTGGAGCTCCCTGAGAACATCAGACTCTTACACTGAGCTCCATTATTATTCAAACATTTGCAGGCTGTTTAGATTCAAGGATGGACAAGAAATGTATGTCAAATTTAAGCTGAGGCCTTTCGATAGGAAGTTTGATGAGGACACTGGCAAGGTAGAACCAAGGGGTATACTTCCACCAGAAACAGGTGCAATCCCAAGAGACGAGAATGACAAGCGCCCTTTACTTTTCCTCGAGGATGATTTTCAGCGTCGAGTAAATTCTCCAGAGAAGGTACGTTATGTTCTTCAATTGCAAACCCGGTCAGTCCCAGAGGATGAAAGCACACGAGAAAATGCACTTGACATCACCAAGCCATGGGATGAAACTGAGTTTCCAGTCATTGATGTGGGAGAGGTAACCATTGATGAAGTGCTCACCAAAGAAGAATCCGAAGAGCTGGAGTTCAATCCGTTTCTCAGATGTCGTGAAGTGGATGTGATCAGGGCAACATCATGCAATCAGAGTGCATCGATGGATCATGGCCGTTCAATAGTATATGCAATATGCCAAAATCTGCGCAACAAAAAGCCTCTTCCCGAGGCTTGGAAGATGTTCTTGGATCAATCTGATGTGAAAGTCGACCTCTCTGGCTGTCCAATGGCAGCTGCATTCGAGAACAAGACTGCAAGAGAAGTGACACTGGCTAGACCTTGGTATGTAACTATGTGGCTGATGTCGGGTCAACCATTTCTACAAATTTTCCTACCTTATTTTCTGATGGGATTAGTGATATTTGCTCCTCTGAACTTCATCTTCTACGTAAATAAGATCACAATGACTAAGATGTATTGGTTGCTGCCAATCTTTTGGCTTTCTTCCGGAATTTTAGGAGGACTTGTTTGTGCTGTGAGTAAATGGATTCTTGTGGGAAGAAAGAATGACGGTGAAGTAGAGCCGATTTGGAGTGCAGGGATATTTATGGACACTACTTGGCAGGCTATAAGGACACTAGTTGAAGAATATTTCATGGAAATGACGGGAGGATCATTTCTGTTCGGAATTTGGATGAAACTCATGGGGGCAGAAATCGCCTGGGACGAGGGAGTTTATGTAGACAGCACGGGTGCAATTTTGAATCCTGAACTGATTAGGATTGAAGAATATGGCTCTATCGAACAAGAGGCTTTGCTCTTCGGGCACATATATGAAGGTGAGGGAGGTAAAGTGAAGTACGGGAAGATTGTGGTTAGAAAAGGCGGGTTTGTGGGAAGCCGAGCAGTGGCCATGCCCGGAGTGACTGTGGACAACGGGGCTACACTCGGTGCCCTCTCGTTAGCGATGAAGGGAGAGTTTGTCAAGTGAGAGTGAACAAGTTGAATCTTTGTACTCTAAAAAAAGCAAAAGTACTATCTACAGCCTCTCAGGCTCTCAGCTAACAATTCTGAATAGAATTAGTGTGCACTTGCAGTAGTTTATGTTCCATTTAATGTACTTGTGCAACTCACTTCTAGATATTGGTAAAAGGATTTTTCATGTCATTTTCTGATAAAATGCTCCAAGCAAATCCACTGTTCCCACACAGTCAATAAAGATGGACCTTATTAGGGTCTAGACAGTCCAACCCACTTTACACCTTAAAAATACCATCAATACATATAAAGGGGGGAACCCACAAGGGTTGCCAAAAAAAAAAAAATCATTGCATAATTATCATAAAATATATTTGTAATATAGAACCATCACTGGTCTTCTGAAATTATTATACATTAGTACGTTTGACTTGGGACTTCTACCAAAGACGATCATATTACAAGAATAGCTTCAAGTACACTTGTTACAATTTTCAGCGCCCAATAATCTCCTTATAATCTTTGTTTGTTTGTCTTTCGTTATAATCTCCTTATAATCTAAAGGCAAAAGTCAAACTTTTATTTTAGTCACACATTTCGTATGACTCATAACTATTATTCACTTATCCCACACTCATTTTTATCACATTATAATTTCAACAACTTTCCATGAAGCCCAAACAACTTGTCCAATTTCCTTCAATAATTATCTGAATTTCAGCTCCGTGCAATCTTTCCTGGTTCTCTC
The DNA here is from genome assembly GCA_903798385.1 of Fraxinus cuspidata. Taxonomy (NCBI): domain Eukaryota; kingdom Viridiplantae; phylum Streptophyta; class Magnoliopsida; order Lamiales; family Oleaceae; genus Fraxinus; species Fraxinus cuspidata. Next base: position 1,254 of record CAIGRP010075976.1, on the reverse strand, counting down.
TTTTCTCATGAAATAACTCCTAAAAGTTAATGAATAAAAACAGTATTTTTGGAATCAAATAAAAATAAAGTTTCGACATCTTCGCTTGAACCCTCGAGAATAGATTTACCATACCGATTAATATCTATATCCAGCCCACAAATTGAAGTGTAATTTTGGCTCTTCATTTACGAAAATATGTAGTATGCTTAATGAAAATTGTTTTAACCTTTATTAGAAGTTAAAAAGGGTTGGGAAAAAAAACTTAAAAGAGTATCATAAAATTCTTGTTGTTCATACTTGTTTCCAATATTATTAGGAGAATAATTCAAAGAACCTGCCTTACCGAAAATACCGCGTGGACCCAACTGATGCAATCATTATTGACTGCTTTTTACAAATCAGTTAAAGTAAATTAAGGGAAAGACCATTGTGATCCTTAATTTTTTCATTCAATGGGGGCATTTTTGGAATTTTGAAATAGAAAAGTACTGCTAATTTTTGGTTTGTCAATGATTGCAGCTGGAGCTAGGTCTTCTTCACTTTTCGTAACAGTCGGATTTTGTATTAAAATTTGGAAAGAATGGTGCCAAAATAGGCTCTAAAGTCTAAATTCAACAACCATACCAACAAAAATGGATCTCCACTCCTCTCGCTCTACATATAATGGGCTTAAAGATTATTTTTCTCATCACGGGTGTGCCTATCCAACAGATACAAAGTTTGAACCTTACCCTTTTTTTACAAAGAGTTCTCAAAACAAAGTTGAACCTTAGTATCTCCAAATCATACTCTACTCTTCAAATCCTACTTCCAAATTACAAGCCCTTTATCTTAGGTGGAGGAAATGCTTATTTGCAGTCATTCCCAAGTTTATGTCCTTAAGAAAACGTGAAAATGTTTGTGTTGGACAAGCGATTAGCACGATATAGGCGGTGAAAACCTCGATCGAGAAGTCGACCACCACCAATGTTACTATAGTCATTACTGTCCACAAAATTGTGGGTGGACTTCTCACTCACACAGGGTTGGACCCAGAGCTTGATATTATAACTGACGTCCTTTGCAGAACCCTCCTTATAGAGCTTGATGCGGCAGATGTTGACCATAGTATGAAAAGTGTAGTTTTTATACTTATTCGTGGCGCTAAATCATGATATTTTGTTGTCTTTTGAATTAAATTCTGCCTAATTTATGTTAAATTGTCATTTGTAGGTAAAACTTTATGTCTAATGAAGAATTGAAGAAAAGAATGCAAAATAACGGGAAAATGAC
>CAIGRP010075975.1:0-10681 GCA_903798385.1 Fraxinus cuspidata | reverse complement strand
CAAAGCCCAGGGAACTGCTCTCCAGCATAGTACTGCCTAGCATCCACAAGCCGATGGGCAAACAGAGGTTGTGAACAGGTGTCTCGAAACATATTTGAGATGTTTCGCGTCCAGCAGACCACGGGTGTGGAGTAAGTACTTACACTGAGCTGAGTTTTGGTATAACACATCCTTTCATACAGCCACCAAACTCACTCCTTTTCAAATTGTGTATGGCCGAGAACCCCCTCCGATCCTTGCATTCGAGAAAGGAATGATTGTTAATTCTTCTGTGGAGCAGCTTTTACTGGACCGGGATGAAGCCCTGAAGCAGCTAAAAATGCAGCTTTCTAGAGCACAGTTACGGATGAAAGAGATTGCAAATGGGCACCGCCGTGACATTCAGTTTGTGGTAGGGGAATTGGTTTACCTCAAGCTTCGCCCATACCGCCAGAAGTCCATGGCTAAACGACCCTTTGAGAAGCTGTCCCCGAGATATTTTGGANTAAAAATGCAGCTTTCTAGAGCACAGTTACGGATGAAAGAGATTGCAAATGGGCACCGCCGTGACATTCAGTTTGTGGTAGGGGAATTGGTTTACCTCAAGCTTCGCCCATACCGCCAGAAGTCCATGGCTAAACGACCCTTTGAGAAGCTGTCCCCGAGATATTTTGGACCATTTGAAATCGAATCGAAGGTGGGGCAGGTAGCTTATAGATTGAAACTGCCTTCTACAGCGGCGATCCATCCGGTTTTCCACGTATCTCGGCTACGTAAGGCCATTGGCAACCTGCAACCAGTTTCTTCTATCCCACCTCAGCTATCAGTAGATGGGGAGTTTGTCCTGGAACCGGAATCTGTTCTGGGCATTCGTCCTAATCCTCATACGAAGGTTGGGGGGCCTGACATCTTAATTAAATGGAGGTATTTGCCAGAATTTGAGGCAACCTGGGAGCCTTTTGAGACTGTCGGACTACAATTTCCAAGCTTCCACCTTGAGGACAAGGTGGATTTCGGGGCGGCGAGTATTGATAGACCTCCGATCCGTTTTACATATGCTAGAAGAAATAAAGGGGTTGCCAAGTTATCAGTAGTTAGTTAGGGAGGGGTAAAAATGTAATAAGTTGTGGTAAAATCGTGAATAAAGAGAGGGGGAGTGGGGGGTTAGATGCATGTCATTTTCCTGAAGTAAAATTCTGTTAGTAGGAGGGGAGAGACCAGGCCTCTCAAATAGCCTTGGAATTTGTTATTCAGATATTGAGTTTAATCTTCAAATATTCAGTCATTAAGCTTCTTCCATCGTGCATCTGTTTCAGCTCCAATTCAACACTATAGCTACTTGTGATTTTGCCTAACTAAAGTCTAATATGTTGTTCCCTTATCAGGTTAGCAGAACTTGATAGCAATCAGCACCGAAGGATTTGGATCAGCAGACAGGTTCCTATCAGGCTCCTAAACCAAACCAATTCACATGTAGTAGAGGCCATTGAGCGATATTCAGCTTCTGCTGATGATCGAGATACCGTTCTTTGTTTCTTTCACTTCCAAGAGGCCAATGCATCTCTCAAAAAAATGCAAAAGCCAGTGATTGATCTCCTTGTCTCCGAGCATGTTCCCCAATCGGCATCACAGAATGCTGCCAACTGCAGGGGCTTGTTGGCTGGATAAAATAAACCCTATGATGGAGATCTTTTGATGTATCTCACAACTCCAAGAGCTGCTTCCTAGTGGGCCATTTTCGGTTGGCTTAGAAACTGACTCAAAACTTGCACAGAGTAAGAGATATCTGGACGTGTGATTGTTAAGTATAACAATCGACCAATTAATCTTCAATACTCTTTTGGATTAGCGAGTTCAGGTCCTTTCTCCTCATTAAGCTTCAAAATTTGTTCCATTGGAAATTGAACGGATTTGGCTCCAATTAACCCACAATCTTGTAAGATTTCCAATGCATATTTTCTTTGGCATATGGAAATCCCTTTGGAACATAGGGCTATCTCTATCCCCAAAAAAAATTTCAACCTTCCAAGGTCTTTTAATTTGAAATGTTTTCCTAGATACTCTTTCAAGTTTTGAATTTCGGTCTCATTGTCTCCGTCTACTACCATATCATCAACATAAACAAGCATGACAGTGAAAGAGGTGTTCGTCTTTTTGAAGAACAGTGAGTAGTCGGCTTTGGATTGTGTGAACCCAATTTTGGTGATGACTGAAGTTAACTTGTGATTCCATTGCCTTGAAGCTTGTTTCAAGCCATACATGGACTTTTTTAGCTTGCATACACGATTCTCCCCCTCTCTACCATATCCCGGTGGTAATGACAAGTAAACTTCCTCTTCCAAATCACCATAGAGAAAGGCATTATTGACATCAAGTTGGTAAAGGGACCAATTTTTAGAGACTGCAATGGCCAGTAGGCAACGAACTGTGGGCATTTTTGCAACCGGGGAAAAAGTCTCGAAGTAATCCTCTCCTTCCTTCTGTGTATATCCCTTGGCTACAAGGTGTGCCTTGTGTCTCTCAACGGTATCATCCGCCTTGTACTTCTTTTTGAACACCCATTTACATCCCACGATCTTTTTGCCTCTTTGTGGTATGGTCAATTCCCAAGTGTTGTTTGCTTCAAGAGCTGTTAGTTCAGTTTGCATAGCTGTTCTCCAGTGAGGGTACTGGTTTGCAGTGGTAAAAGAAGTGGGTTCGTGCTCTATGGTGATGGCTAAGCTGAAACTACGATGAGCAGGGGACATGTTATCATAATTTAGAACAGAGGAAAGGGAATGCAATTTACCTTCATCCATTTGCTGTGCAGTAGGAGAACCATGTGGTTTTGCTAGAGAAGTCACAAGCCGACAATGGGAATCTTGGAGATAGCCAGGTTGTTGTCTCTGTCTAGTGGATCTGCTCAGGGACATTGTGTGCTGGTCCTGGGAAATTTATCTCGGGCTGGGGTGTGTCACTTTGGTTGTACTGCTCTGTGGGTGGGTCAATTGCAGGGGTGGTGTCACTGCTGGTATGAGCAGGTTTTGCTGGTATATGATCAGAATATTCTAAAATAGGATTGGGTATTACGGACGTCATCAAGTCTTAAGAGATGAGGTGTTTGTAATAATGGTGGTAGCTGATTTGTAATTTGAAAAGGGAAGGTATTTTCATAGAAGACTACATCACGGCTAATAAAGGTTTCTTGAGTCTTTAAGTCAAAGAGTTTGCAACCTTTAATGCCATTCGGGTATCCTATGAATAAACACCTACGAGCTCTTGGATCAAACTTGGATCGGTGTGGATTGAGATTTGATGCATAACACAAACATCCTAGAGTCTTTAGGTGAGAATATGAAGGAATTTTAGAAAAAATGATTTGGTATGGGAATCGATTTTTGAGATTCGGGGAAGGTATTCTATTTATTAAATATGCTGCCGTGACAACACATTCTCCCCAGAATTTTAAGGGCAATTTGGCTTGAAATCTAAGAGCTCTTGCTACATTTAGCAAGTGTAAGTGTTTCCTCTCAACAATGGAGTTTTTGTTGAGGGGTATAGATGCAACTTTGAAGCAAAGAATTCTGTCATTTGAAATTCTTTTACTTGATCGGATCTCATTCCTTTAATCTTACATTGAAATTGATTTTCAACAAAATTGAAGAAACTCTCTATGATTTGCCTTGTTTGGCTTTTAGAACGCATGAGGTAAGTCCATGTCATTCGACTATGGTCATCAATAATTGTAAGAAAGTAATGAGCACCATTGAGTGAACTAACAGAGAAAGGGCCCCAAATATCCATGTGTATTAGATCAAAAGGTGCATCAACAAATTTTTGACTCTTTGTAAAAGGCAAACAGGTTTGTTTTGCCATATGACAAGTTTCACATTGATGCTTGACAACAAAAGGACGAATATTGGGCTCTATGCTATGCAAAAAACTGAGGCGTTGATCAAATGGGTGTCCTAATCGTAAATGCCACAATTCTGGTGTCAAAACGGATGAAGAGTTGGCAACAGGTTGGTTAGATGGTAGCTTGTACCTAAGCTGATTTTTCTCCAAGAAATAGAGCCCTTGTTTTTCTCTAGCAATTCCAATCATCTTCCAACTGTTCAGCTCCTGAAGAAAACATTGTTTAGCCAAGAAAATGAAACAAGTGCTTAGATCTCGACTAATCTGACTTGTAGAGATAAGGTTGTAATGGAAATTAGGCCACGTATAGGACGTTTTTTAGAGTAAGATCAGGTGAAATAATAACAGTCCCTATATGTGAAACTGGTACCGTAGTGCCATTAGGCAAGTTGATCGAAACACTTGGCAGAGGCTTTTTCTGTATAAGTAGGTCAAATGATCCTGTGATGTGATCAGTTGCCCCACTGTCGAGAATCCATGTGCTTCTACGAGTGATTGTGTTTGTGCAACCCAAAGAGTGTCTGAAGGATACAGGTAAAGAAGCAAAAAGTTTATCACTGCTGTTTGATAAATTTATACCTTGATTTTCTGAGTTGATGCTGGATGGGGTAGAATTTTGGCTTTGCAAAAGGGCTATGAGCTGCCGTATCTGATCTGGTGAGATGTTCAAACTTTACACACCCGAGCCTTCATTTGAGGATGCATTGTTGGCCAGCTTCTGCTGGGCTCTGCTTCCAGGTTTTGGTTTATGTAATTTGTGGTTTGGAGAGTATCCATAGATTTCCCAACAAGTTTCCACGGTATGGTTTGTTCTTCCACATTTTGTGCACGAAGTTTTCTCCTTAGAACCCGACCCCTTGTAGTTTCCTTTTGTCTGCTTAGCATATCCCCTCTGGTTTAATGTCTTGCCACTGTTTACTGCCATTGCTGCAGATTCTGTAATGTTTTGGATAGGATTAGTGAGCTCATGATTAGCCTCACCTTGTAAAACAAGGTTGAATACATTACCTAATGAAGGCAACGGGTCCTTCATTAGAATCTGGTTCCTTAAGCTAGCGTAAGTGTCATCCAATCCCATAAGGAATTGCATGATTTGTCTTCTCTCTAGCCTTTTGTTCAGCACAGAAACAGCACCACAATCTGCTGCTGAACATTTGAAAGGCTCCTCATATCTTGATATCTCTTCCCAGATAAGTTTCAACTTGGAAAAGTAAACACTTGCTAGATTTTTTTCTTGTTTAGTTGCTAACAGTTGTTGTTCAAGCATGAAGATCCTGTTATTGCTTGATCTTGCAAATCTTTTCTTGAGCTCACTCCACACTTCCGAAGCAGAGTCAGAGAACATGATATATCCTCCAATTTCAGATGAGAGACTGTTGGTGATCCAAGATAGGATCATGTGGTTGCACCTCTGCCACTGTGAATATTTTGAATCAGTATCAGCAGGTTTTGTGATGGTGCCATCAATGAAGCCTAACTTGTTTTTGGCTGAGAGGGCTACATACATAGCTCTACTCCAGGCATGGTAGTTATGAGGGGTTAATGGTTGTGAAACTAGAACAAGTCCACGGCTCTCCCCATGGTGTAGGAAATAGGGATTGGAAAAATCATCTGCAGATTGGTGAGATTCAGTCATAATGAGGCTTGATGAAGAAGAAGGTTCTGATGTGAAGAAAAGAGTTAGGATCGGTAAGATAGAGAGGTTCAAAGCTCAAGCTCTAATACCATAACAAAAGAGAAGAGAATTTTATGTTGGTTAACAAGGAATTCGTATTGATTGAATTGAGATTGTACATGATATTTACTCCTAATTTATACACAAAAGTTGAGCCAAAAACAAAACTGTTTAGAACATTGAAAGAACAAAACAATAGATACCAGCTCTATAGTTCTCTGTAGTCACCATCATAGACTTCAAATATAGCAAGCCTGCACTATTACCTTTTACATCAGAGCCTTGTTTTTCCATATAAAACCAAGTCAAACTGATATATGGGAACCACAACGTGTAGCTCTATCTCAGAAATCTGCACAACCAGATTTTCTTTTGTGCTTTGTCAATAGGATGCAAGATAAAGTAAATTACTGTTTGATGCTGAACCCATGAAACTCGTTAATATATTAAGCATCAATTCATATACATAATACTCGTTAACTTATACAGAACAAGAATCTTTCCTTAAATGAACTTGAACTTTGCTTGGTGCATTTGCTTTCGTTTATAATCCAATAACAATGTACATGAAACACACAATACTGTGTTTTCTCAGTGTGATTATGTAGTGACAGACATACCATTTATACGCTATTCAGTGTTACCTTAGCAACACTGCAATGCTTCTAACTTGTCTATTAATATTATTGGTAGTACGAGTATCACAGTAAGCATCCAACAAATGAATTCATATGTGACTAAAAGGTTGCACTTTCTTTTCAGCTAATCAAAACCTTCTGTAGAATCACTGCTAACATTGTCCTATGACTCAATTTTTGCGTTTAAACATTCCCAGAGACAGAAAAATGCTACATCACCACTAAAGAACTCAGAAAGATCTAAATTTAGTCGCATGACGGACCTATCTGACCATACTCAAAACCATAAGTGGGAAAAATTACTATATTCAAATAAACAAATGTGTCCCTTCTCTGACCCTTAAACTTTTAAATGAGTTGGTTCGATATAATTTTAGAGCAGTGATAGGTCTTGTATCAAATTTTTGCTGCCACTATTTGTAAAAATTGTGCAGGCATCAAGCCTTTAATGAAAAATAATAATATAGTCTGCATGTGAGGGGATGTGTTGTGAATTATATTCAAATAAATAAATTTGTTCCTTCTCTACCAGCAAAGCTTTTATGAGTCGGTTCAACAATGAGCATCTGGGTTTTCCAGGTAAATGCTGACCTCTTACAAACCACATAAGGAAGACAAAAACCTTTTTTTCTCTGGAATATGGGCTCATAACAGGTAGCTGTAAAAAATACATGCGTCTATTTCAATTTTTTTTTTTTTTTTTTGATAAATAAAATATAATATCAACCTGCAAATATACTGCAGATTTGAATGAGGATATCCTAAATAGAGAAACCTGATGCGTGGTGTACTTTTTCTCTTTCTTTTCTTTTTGAAGTGCGAAAAATTATGAAGGAATATTCGGGAATACTTACTTCGTGAGTTATCGGAGCTTCAACCTTGATAACTTTGCAGCGGCTTTTCACTGATTCAAGGATATCTATGTCATCTTCACAGCAAAGTATAAGTTTACAAGAATCAGAATAAGAGTCCATGATCCATTTTATTAGGTGCTGTATGTTCTCTTGGGCTTTGTCAACATCGTAGAGAACCAATACTGTAATGGAAAGATTGAATATTGCATTAGCTTTATAGGAAGTCTCACAATGAGTTATGATTGGGCAAGTGAACTGACCTTTATAGTCTGCCTTCGCAGCGACTGTGCTGATTTCAGGGGTGACTGCATATTCACTGCTTATTTGCTTGACTAAAGCTGTTAGTGCATACGCAGATTTAGGCTCTAAGTAAACATTGAGCTCCACATGGTGAGCACTTGAGCTTACAGGAACTACAACTTGCATGGGCCTCGATTCCTGTTAATAAAACAACACAATAATTTGAAATAGGATCTAGAAATTAATACAGAAGATTTATTTGAAGAAATGCACAGGTTTTCAATAAAAAGCTAAAAAAAAAAAAAAATTAGGATTTGGGTCAATTGAAAATCTTTTATCAGATGTGCCTACCAAAATCGACGCAGATCCTATCTAATATCTATACATCTTCGCTATTTCATAACGTTTTCCATATTATAATAGCACTCAAGACCATCTATGCTTATGCTTGCTTACTCAAACTAAAAAGTTGTGGAGTGGGAGTACAAAGTTCTGAAAGAAAAAAAAAGCAATATGTTTCTTTCTACAATTATGAAAAATAATGGTATTCAGAATCAATCAAATGATAAACATTCATTTTCCCTTAAGGAATACTATAAAAGAAGAAATTGAAGAAAAGAAAGACAAAATGAACACCAAGGTTAGTAGGAATATCTATTATTTTTTTGTCCGTAACCTCTAGTATATGTAGCTTTACATTTATATCTCTTTTAGAGATAGATTTGTGATGAAAATGTAATAATTATATTGAGTAGATTATCCATGCTCTCTAATTACATTAAAATATTGTGTTATAAATACTCAATCATTTATTTGGCTTGAATAACTACAACAATAATTGATAATTCATACTAAGTTATTGATTGAGTGCAAGGCATGGAAGAGGGGTTAATGGTCCGTTGGGTGTAAGGAATTGCCACAGTGAAATTGAGCACAATTTTGTAAAGAAATAGCCCACTTGTTTCTCGAGAAGAGATTTGAACATTTTGGAAGCAATAACAAGAATATTTCTAGTGGAATATTTTTCACAGATTTGGTTCACTAATAGACTGAGAGATTAGTAATTCACATCGAGATCATGAATATTTGGAATCCATATTATGCAGGGAGACATTGATTTTGCTAATTTGAATTGAATGGTATTGCCACGCTTGAAAGAGTACATAATAGCTGATCGAGCGCTCTTGAGCCGAAGATGAACGAGGCTAAGCAATTTGCCGAAACTGTGGCATCTCTCAGCCAATGCGCATGTGGACTGCGTTGGGTTTTTATTGCTTTATGTTTATTTTTATTAATATTATTATTATTAGGAGTGAGGACCTTTCTTCTTTTGAATATTTTTAGGTTTTTACTATGGGTGTAACCGCTACGAATTTTGTTAACTGCACCACAATTTTAAGTATTTTTCTTATTTACTTAAATAGCCTCAAGTAAAATTAGTTTTAATATATTTTTTACCTAAAACAATCTATGGTTCCACCACAAACATAAATCTGTTTTTATTGTTTTCCCTCTTCACGGCTTTAGTGTTCCTCAAAATGTTCATGTCTCAATTTTGTTTATATGTTCATATTTTCCTCCACCTTTTTGAAATCCCTTAAGTTAATTAGCCATTTATTGCTTTCACCAGAAGCTAGAGCTCCCACCGGCAGACCCAAAGATCGGAACAGGTCATTTCATAAATGGCAAAAAAAGGCTGCAGGGAATTTTCCGATCTGTTAACAAGCTCCGGTGCCAAGACATTTTCACAAAGTGTTAAATGTGGGTTAATAATTTTTTGCCCAACAGATGAATCTATAAACAATATCATGCCAAAATAAGAGAATTTGGCTTCACATGGTAAAATTTCATTGCTATTGTATCATGGGGTTCCTGTTTATGAATCTTTGGGTGTGTTGAGATCCAGCAATGGATTGATGAACATTCTAGCTACAGAGGAAGCCAATAAGTACGATTTTACATTACAAAACGATGGAGAAGATGTGAAACTGAAGACTAAAGTCATGATTGTGACTATTAAAGGGACATTGATTGATGAAGATTCATTGGCAGTTTAAAAAATTGATAAGATTTTGCTGCCCATAGAGTTGTTCAAGGCGGATGGGGAAGATGAGAAAAATGAGGAATAATATTGGGATAGGGATTACACCACAATATTGTATTTTTTTCTTCATATTTAGCTTTTATTGGGTTAGGATGTAAATTTGTTGTGGTGTATTCATTGAAACATGTTTTAATTTTAGTGTGGTTATAATGTGGTGTAACAAGTAAACTTTGTGGTGGTAATAGAGTTACCCTACTATTTAAAGGATTTCTTTTATCATTCTAGGGTTGGTTGGTTTAGAGCAAAACTTGTGTTCTTGTTTTGAATTGCAATCCAAATTATCGAGTTCTGTTAGGTATTTTTGTGTTCTTTGTATTGAATAATTATTATTGGTATGCCCTACATCAGTTGGTATTAGAGACTTGTAGAGGACATGGAAGTAGATGTGGCCGAGGAGGTCGAGGAGGAAACAATGGCAATTGGGATAGTGAGATTCTTCAATTATGCATGCAGATAGAGGTGTCCATGACCATGGTGGATCAGTTGGTGGTGATGGCCGGCCGCTTCGTTGGCGACGGGAACCCTCCCCCACCTCACGGCGCTGCACTCTGCACTGTGTGAGCCCCAACATGAGGAGTGGCATGTGGATGAAAAGTGGGATGGAGAAATGGTTATTGGACAGAGGCGCACTTGGAGGAGGGATCGGTGTTGGATGCTTGTGCATCCCGATGGCGTCCTCTCTGTGTGCCGATGGGGAAAGTTGGGAATGGTTTTATCGGCCTCGTGAGGAGAATGTTGTTGATGCCCTGGGAGGGCTGGTTTTCAGCTATGGAAGTTCAGGTTCAAAGTCGAAATTCTGGAATTTCACGGCTGGATTAATGCTGATGAGTTTTTGGGTTGGTTTTGTGCCGTGGAGGAAGTTCTTGATTTCAAGAAGTTCCCGAAGATAAAGGGGTGTCACTGGTTGCTATCCATTTGTGGGGATGGGCTGGCATTGTAGTCAACATAAATAGAACAGAGAACGACATGGAAAAGAAAAGATTCAGTCACAGGTCAAATTAATTTCGAAAACATATCAAGGAAGCCTTTCTTCTTTTTAATTATATTCGTTAGATTGCAGAACTTGAGGCAAGGCAACCAATCAATTTTTGTTTTTTTGATAGATAATCAGAAGATTTTATTAATAAAGGAAGAATACATGAGTGTATCAGTTTAAACAAGAAAGAAAATATATAAAGTTAGGTAGCCCCTCTATAGGTTTGCTAGACATAGAATTAAACCAAGTATACAAAGTCAGATAAAATAATTCTCTAAGTTGCTGTGTAGTCCTTATTTGGTCTTCAAAGCATCGGTTGTT
>CAIGRP010075963.1:0-44932 GCA_903798385.1 Fraxinus cuspidata | reverse complement strand
CTAAGCAATCTCAGCCGCTGTCACCATTTCAAGAAAAAGGTCGTTACAGGAAGAAAATATTAGATGATTTGTTTAAAAGAAAAAAGTTTCGACTTTAATGGCCTTTAATAATTGACTGGAAGGAGGGTTTCTCTCTAATGATTCTATCGACTGTTACATTGTACTCTTAACTCTGAGCCCACATTAAAAGCACATATCCCATAGAATTGCTTATAGAAAAATTAAATCTTGTGGATTTTGGGACCCCATATGTGAAATTGACTTGGGTTGATTTGCTCAGAAATCTTTGCCCTTTTTGGTGCAGAAAATCTCTTTGAGAGAGAGTGGCTTCTGGTGGGTAGTAATAAAGAGCGTAGCCTCATGATGTGAAATTGTGAGTCTTGTGTAAGCAGATCTCCAATAGGTTGAATATTGAAACACAAGAACGCCGTATTTTAATTCGCATTGTTAAATCAATTAGAAAACAAGATTCTCAATGGTTAAAAGTCTTGTTATTTTTTGTGCATCGATCCCTCTTCTAACATGTTCCTCTAAGTCATTTCAAAATACCGTACACAATCCTATCAATAATTAAATCATAAGANGGGGAGCAAACTGAATTTCTATCAGTTCATGAGATTTATGATAATTTTTTTGATTAAGCTGCCTTCTTGAATTTCTACCATGCGAACGCATCAATGAACTATTCTTCCTTTTCTTCCTCTGGTATGCTTGAGCCTAATTGAACAAGCAATTCCATCTATTCGGAATCTTTCTTGCTTTCCCAAAAGGCTATTCCCCGATCCTATACTTGCATTGTACTTGTTTGATCGTCTGAACAACCAACACTGCTATTTGTAGTACCTTCTATGAGGCGGCCTGGAATCTAGGTATGAGGATTTTGGGATGTAGATGTTAATTGTAAATAAATTAATACATGCAATTGAGGCATTATAACAAATCAGTAGACTTGAGAATGGTACCTACGTGACCTAATCAATTCGATTTGCCCCCACCTATTTTATGTTTAAAAACACGAAAAATTATTTTGCAAGTATTTGACAATACAAGATAACTTATGGCACGACGATAGATTCATTTATCAAGTTCTCAAGTGACTTGATTGTAACGAAATGATAACAATGGATTCCGGGGAGTTTTTCGATTTTCTTAGACAGTGGGGTTTGTTCATTTTATTTCTCAGCAACCTACGAGTGTAGGAGATGTAGAAGATGATTTTACACTTGGAATGCAATGTGCTATGAACTTTTGAATTTTGAATTATTTGCTTAAATTATATTGAATGCTGTCAATTCGCTCAATTAATAACCTGAAACAGAATGCATGTAATAAGATTAAAAAATGGACTAACAAGAATTTATGGCATTGCCACTTGCAAATAAATGCGTAACAATGAACTCTTCAAGGGACTGAAAAGTTAATTAATAATGATTTTATATGTATTGTAGATATAGATTATAGACGGATTATATATAATAAAGACGGGAATCGTTTTGATTGATTGCTTGCGACAGCTTATCGAAACGTGTAATAGCGGTGAAGTTTCTCAAACCAAAAATTTAAATGTGCTACAAACGAAATGAACTTTACATACTGATATTGCATACAAAAGGAAGGCTTAATTGTACCACTCCTTACCTTCCGCCTACCATCCCCCTCCTCTTGCTTTGCTAGCTTTACTTTTTAATCCGGAAGCACTTAGCATTTCCCCTATGCTGATCCAACGGATGCGAGATGTGTAACAATGAACTCTTCAAGGGACGAAAAAGTTAATGATTTTATATGTATTATATATATAGATTATTGTTATCTTTGTTTCAATTTTTATGAAGTAATCTTCATCAAAGATGCTAAATTCACATTCGAGTTGACACGATCATCCATAGAGTACTATAGGGGCGCCCATGAGCAGACTCTCTTGAGACAAAATTAGACTATATGCGGACGCAACTCGTTTTAGCTAGAAAAAATGGTACGAAGTGTATATAATTCATGCCACTTTAGGCTGCCCAGTTGGATTTTTCGTTCAATGTTTTTAGTATTGCCAGCCGACTTGAATTCTCGTCTAATATAATGAAATGTTATAACGCATATATACACTATAGACTATATTTCCTTTATTTTTATATAATACTAAACGTGCTTAAATCTAGACGGTTAGTTAGATTCGGAGCCAGGGGGGCAAGAATTTTTTTTATACTAGACTGGTATATATAAAAAATAAATTCTATTAGGAAAACTTATTATTATCGTAATTTTTTTTTATTTTTTATTTTCTTACCTTATAAATTATAATTGGGCCTTGAAAAAATCATTAAGACCCGAACGCCTGACAAGACAATGTGATGTTTAGAAATGATTGAAGTAGACCAAGAACAAATATTGTCCATAGCATTCGAGTCAATTTATTTGTCAACTACTTCTATTGGTTGTGTTTGGATATGAGTACAGAGATTTTAAAATATTTTAATAGATTTAAATTGTTATGTTAATTTAAATAACGAGTTGCGATTTTTCAAAAACTTATTTGTCGAATTCATCCGTAGAAATAACGATCCCTGTAAATATATATCCATGTAACGTGATAAATTCTTTTGAATAGTACATGACAAAGTAACAAGTTGCAGTTAATTAAAAAGAACATATATACGTAATTAAGTTAAATTGTTATGTTAGTTTAAATTATGAGTTGCAAATATTTTAAAACTTATTTGTCAAATTCATTCGTAGAAAGAACGATCACGTGCATATATATCCATGTAACGTAATAAATTCTTTTGAATAGTACATGACAAAGTAACAAGTTGGATTCAAGTAAAAAGAACGTACACATGTAATTAAGTTAAATTGTTTTTCAATACAATATATTTAATATGCAATTAGTGACCCTCCATTACTTGCTTGACTCTTTCTTCATCAATGATTTTGGACAATATTTTCTTTGAAGTCTGAGAGTAAAAAATGATTGTACCAATATAAAATCTAACGAAATGTTTGGTTCGGGGAATAAAGGTTGAAAAATAGAAACATTAGCGTTTGACTATATAAAATGTGTGAAATTAAAAATGTTTGGCTGTACTTAGTCTCTGTTTGACTCTTATAAAAATAAAATAATTTATTTTTCATACTCATTTTCAACCACACATTTAATAAAAAAATTTGTACGTACCTCAAAACTTTTCTCCACTTTTTAATCACACGTTTTATTCAAAAATCAAGATATCATTTTTCCCTCGTTTCTCAGGCTGCACCTTTTTTAGCCATGGTCGGTGAACGGGGTTTGGTTTCCAAGGTGTGCAAGTTGTTTAAGGCTGCAGGGGGCGTGGGATGTGGAGAAGAATGAGCAAACATTTGTTCTTGTTAATGGCGAAAAAAATTCTCTCCATTCCTTTAGGTAGTGGGGGTCAGAAGGAAAAGTTAATACGGTACTTTGAGAGTACACGGTGAAGAGCGAGCCCGAAGTTTTAGTTGGTAAGGGAGGAGCTACCAATTGGTCGAGGCCTTGCGACATTTGATGGTGTCCAGGCAGGGGCATATTAGCGCTGAAAATTTTGATGGCATTGTGAGACGGATTATCCTTTAGTTAGAGATGGAATAATGTGATTCGCGCCAAATACCTCTGTCTCAAATTAAATTTTATTCGTGCTTCAAATACACCTATTTTGTTGGATATTTTTTCATCGTTACATAAAATTAATAGCGATTCTCATTGTTTAGTTCCACGTTAGAGGAGTATAGTAATCCATGAAGTTGCTTCCTTTGGCTCTCTAGGTTTTGGTTCTTGAATGTGGCATGATTGTATGCATCTATTTGTTTCGATGTTGATCCCCGTGATTTAAATGAATAAAAAAGTTTGGTTCGATGATTAAAAACTTTGAAAATCATATTCGCAAGATGTGTAACTTACTACATTTGATTAACTTGTAAAACAATCAAATATGCTCCTAAAGTGATCAAGATAATTGTCACATGAGAACGAGAATCGATCTGTCCTGAGTTTAAACACGTAAAATCAATTAGAATTGGGCTAAACTGATCGATTCTTGTTCTAATTCGATAATTTTGATAACTTTTGCTCATCCATACTACCTTATTCAATCCTTGAACATCTAGTGGACGATGGAAAGAAATTACAAGTTTTTCTTTAGGAAAAAAAATGTAAAAAACAGAAAAATGAAACTAGAACAGAGTCAAACGAAACATTGGTGCTAAATCAATGAATCGGTGGGCGAATGAAACAGTAACGTAAAAAATATCTCTTTCCTAATAATATTCCAATTCATTGTCCCACTGCTACTACAATCTCAATTCTTAACTTGCCATCTTCCTCCAGAACCCCCACCCACGCACCCCCACAAAATCTCCATTTTCTTTCTACTTCTGGATTTCTGTGTCAACTCGGCAATTTTAGGGCTTGGCTTTCGTTAGATCTATCAATTTAATTGCCCAATTTTTAGTTTAACTGAAAAAATTAATTTCTGAGATCCGTTGTTTTCAAATCATAGGGCCTCATTATATATAGTTTGATTTGGGTTTCAATTTGTTGAGATTCTTGGAAAAGAATTATTTTTGAGGCGGGAAGTTAGTTTTTTTTTTTTTATCAATTATGTTTTAGGGGTTGAATTTTTTTTTTTTTTTTTTGATTAAGAGTTAGGTTAGGGTTTTGCGTGAGAGTTAATATTGAGGAGAGATGGTGGGAACGGATGGTTTGAATGTTTCGCCTTCCCCGCCCCAGCACAAGGAAAAGCAGTCGTCGAAGCAGTGGGGGGTCACGAAACCTTTGTCACAAGCGGGACCATTGGAGGTGGATATTCAGAGAAGCAAGGATTTGGAGAAGGTTTGGAGTTTAAATTTTTGTTTAATTTATTGTTTTGAAATTGGAATTCTGGTTCTTTTGGGATTCTGATGTGTTTGGCGGATTTTTAGTTTTTGGTGGATGCGGGATTATATGAGAGTGTAGAAGAAGCTGCTAAGCGAGAAGAGGTTTTGGGTCGACTAAAACAGGTATATCAATTCGTGAAACTGCGATCCATTCAGTTTGAGTTATAACTTACATTGTTAAAATCAGGGACTAAAATATTGTGGCAGATTGCAATTGTAATTTGTCATTATTTGATTCAAAAAAATTGGGACAGTGAAGATTTTATTTATAAGAAGGGAGGAAAATAATTCCACATAATAAGGGTGTTGCGTGTCTGAATAACTAGTTAGCTGAATGATTGGCAATTGGGTTGTTTAGATGAAAATGGGTTATGGAATTCATTTATAAATGGTTTGGATCAATCCATTAATATGCTTCAAGCCACCTAGACAAATCACACCCAACTCAGATTGTTTACTTGTTCAGCTGGATTCTTGAATCTATTTAAATCCTGATGCATAAGATTGTTTTAGCTGAAAAGGAAATTTGACTATAAATGCACTTCCTTCGTTGCCGTTGTTGTGCCATGCCACTATTGTTCGCATGTTATTTTTATGTCTTTGGAATACTCTAGAGGTTGGGATACTCTTGATTATTTTAAAGAGCTTATCATCTTTTCATGTTTGGCCAAGTGAGAAAACCATATTGCCTCTCTTTTATTTTCAATAAGACATAGCCCCTGCCCCCTCTTGGCTAGAATTGTTACTTATCTTCACCATCTGACATTGCTCCAATGCTTGC
This sequence comes from Fraxinus cuspidata, assembly GCA_903798385.1. Taxonomy (NCBI): domain Eukaryota; kingdom Viridiplantae; phylum Streptophyta; class Magnoliopsida; order Lamiales; family Oleaceae; genus Fraxinus; species Fraxinus cuspidata. Next base: position 39,270 of record CAIGRP010075963.1, on the reverse strand, counting down.
CCCCCTTTCCACTGCCACTACATTGCCAGGACTTGCTTTACACCTGCTGCACTGCACCAGTTACAACTCACTGCATCCTATACTTATCACTTCTTGGCAGCCTCTTGCCTTTCCCTTTCCATCCACACCATAATCATGGCTGGTTGCAACTCTTTGACATTCAAACCCAATTCCCCCAAAACAAAACCCACTTAAATTATATTATTTTAAAAATTCTGTTTCCTTTAAGTAAAGTGTCAACAGTTAAGAGACATTAAAAATCATTTTTATACCCATTTTTTGTCATTATTATCAATCTAAATGTTGGGCTAATGTGTGAAGAGTTAAGATCAAAAAACAAAGCAGAGGGAAAAGAAATGTGGGATGAAGATTGTTGATGCTTACATGCCAAGAGAAAGAAAAAGGAGCACAAGAAAGGGAATGCAAGGGGGTGGGGATGATAGGAAAACTATAAGAAAATTGAAAAACATGAATGAAAGAGGTGCTGATAGTTTCACTGCCATTGGAAAAAATGGGTAAGGAGGTTAAGAAAAAGGAGATTGTTTGGTGAAAGGTGAAGGCAGTGCTTTTGGGATATTAGGAGCTTTGCTGAAAACTGCAAGATGTTTTTTTCTTGTTTAAGATTGAAGTGGAGTTTCCTTGGAAGTTTTAAAAGGTTGGTTTTGTGGCAACCTAACTAAGCTTTTTTTGGGTTTTCCTTATTTTGTGAAAACCTTTTCTAATCTCTGATGCACTTGTGGTATGAAGTTTTAGAAATAATTTTGCTAAATTTACAGGTGATTCAAGTGGTTGCCCTATATGAAAGTACACGGTTAAACATACACGTGTCACTTTGATAGAAACTTGAATATTTAAGTTCACAATTTTAATTTTTCTAATTCATAAATGCCTGAGGCCTTATTTATTAATGATTTAAATGTAAAAGGTTGATGCTAAAGAACTGTGCAGGGTAAATGGTTGTGTTCTTTTTGTTATGTTGACAGTGTAAAGAGCATTACTGGATATTGCACATTTGTGTTGTTTATCAATCAGTTTCTTAAGCTCTAGGTTAAGCTTGGCGGGCTCAAAAATTTTGAGACAATAGTTAATTTCTAGCACTTAGAGACTATCTATTTAGCATGATTAACAGGTCTGCGAATGAACCAGAAGTCTTCTAGTTGAGCGTGTGTCGTTCAAAGAAAGGCAAAACTTCTATTGAACTAATTAAGGTCTTTTACATCTAACTGCTGTGGCCAACAGAAATTGCACGTGTTGCCAAGTGATTTGGCTCTGGCTCAGATTCTCAAACTTGAACTTAACATTTTCTTTCCATGTAGCAATAGTTTATATGTAATAGTCTCTCGCCTCGTATTGAAATGCATGTAGTTAGCATGGAAAATACATATTAATGAGCTAAATATTTTCTTTTCCTACAGCAATAGTATGTATGCAACTGTCTCTCACCACATAATGAAATTTATGTAGTCTGCATGGAAAATATATTTCAATGTTTTATGTTTTGTCATTCAACTTAGTTTTAAATTACATTATTGGATCTAGATGATATTTATACTGGATTTGCATTTGCTTTTAGATTGTAAAAGACTGGGTGAAAGAACTTACGCGCGTGAGGGGGTACAGTGATCAAATGGTGGAAGATGCTAATGCTGTTATCTTTACTTTTGGTTCTTACCGACTTGGGGTAAGGAGCTCCTAAATTTACGTTAAAGTTACAATCTTTTTGTTGTATCATTATGCCAGTATCTTATCTGGTTTTTAAGTTCAAATTCGAGGTAGTTGCATAAAGTTGCTATATCTGGGGAGGGAAGGTCACGAGTTCTAACACACACAATGTTTTTGTGTTCATAAACTCATTAAAAGGAAGGAGTTTGGTTTTCTGTATAATTTTGGAAAAAGATTATAATAGTTACTGCTCTTGTTGTGCTTAATGTCTATGCTTATTGCATAGGTGGTGGTGGATCATAGAACTTGAAAAATCTACTCTGAAAGTGTAGACTCGTTGGGTTGTGTATAGAGATTAAATGAAGCTTTTTTGCTGTTTATTTGCAATGCAGGAATTGCAGATTGTGCTTTCCTAGAAGTAGGATCTTCTTGTGAAGTGTTCCCATTAAGTTTTATGTTGCCATCCTATCTACACAAGTTATCTTGTTCCTAATGAGTGTCCCAATTGTATGTGCTCTATTTGGTTTCTCAGATTATAGAAATGAACGTGGGTAATCTTGAGCTCACTAGTCAGTTCTCATCTTGCTCACTGTGTGCGTGTGTGCAATTGTGGTACTGCATTGGGATTTGTTGCATCACATGTCATTTATCGTATTAGAAATATCTTGTATATTACGTTTGTTTATTTTGAAGGTACACGGCCCTGAAGCTGACATAGACACGTTGTGTGTTGGGCCATCCTATGTGAATCGGGAGGTAATTTGTATTGTTATTGTTCCATTTTGGAACTGGTTTGGGTAGTTTAAATATGTACTAATGCGGACCTTTCCTTTGCCAGGAAGATTTCTTCTATGTACTACACAGTAATTTAGCTGAGATGGAAGAGGTTACAGAACTCCAGCCAGTACCTGATGCTCACGTGCCTGTTATGAAATTTAAATTTGATGGAATATCAATAGATCTTCTTTATGCTAGCATTTCCCTTTTGGTGGTTCCTGATGTAAGTTTGCCTTTAAACTCTAGGGTTAGATTTGCTGTTTACAATTCTTTTGTCCTCATAATGTAGTTTAATTCAGTTTCTTGCAAACAATTTGAATTTCATCGATAATGGATGCATTTATTGTGAAACTTCCTTTTTATTTTTTCCTCGTCTTCTTGCTAAAATGAAGCAAAACCTTTCTTTCTTTCTTTCTTTCTTTCTTCATCCCTTTCCTTTTCACCCTGTTTTCTTTCCTCTCTTTCTTTATCTATGCACCATGATCGTTTTCTCCTACTGCACCCATATATAAAGTTTAATGCATGCTTTATGGAGACTGGATTTTCATTGCGTTAGACTTTGATGAAGCATTCATGCTCCTCCCAATAACTTGTGACCTTGAGTATTTCTGTGTTTTCATCCATAACTATGTTGGGTGCATTGTCACTCTTATCTTTTCTGCATCTGTATGAGGAATTCTGAATCACCCCTTCGTACGCTCGCACAAATACATGCATGCAGGGAGATATTATAAATCCCGATGCCTCTTATCTTTCTTCCTTTGAGTTATAGCTGGTGAGGTTACATAGATATGACCTGAAACTTGCATAAGTTTGTGTGTTTAGAAACTGTATTCTCTGACTCTCGCCACATTGTATTAAATTTCAACATTTTTTAACCCTAACGTAAAGGTCAAGTATTCTGTCATATTATGGTACTGCTATTTGATTTGGGAGAAGAAGATAGATGGTAGGCTTTTTTATTTTTCTTTTCAAAAGTGCTCTTTTGCCATAGGATGAATTTACAAGGGATCAAGCATCCACCTATATTTTGTTTATGTATCAATCTTGATGATCTTTGTCATTCTTACACTATGTTCTTATAGCTGATGAAATGAAAAGTTTTTAACTTTAGCTCTTACTGCATTGTTACTAAGTTTCTTATTTTTTAACCTGTATATAATCTAGTGAAGATGGATAGTTCACCGCATTTAGTTGTGAGCTTTGGTAGTTCTATTTTATTTCTGACTATTCATCGCTGTGCAATTTTAACATGATTGCATGTAGCGATTTTTAAGCGTCGTTGTACTTGATAAAAAAAAAAAATTTATGTGCAGGATTTGGATATCTCCAATATGTCTGTATTATACAAAATTGATGAGCCAACTGCACGGAGTCTTAATGGCTGTCGGGTTGCTGACCAAATTCTCAAGCTTGTTCCAAATATTGAGGTGAACATATGCTTACAAGCTCGACAGTAATTCACTTTTGCTTGTACTTATACATGTTGATTTGCTATTTTAATGCCTAATTATCTTATAATTTCTTTTAGCTTTTCCGTACAACTCTACGGTGTCTAAAGTTTTGGGCTAAGAGACGGGGTGTTTATTCAAATGTAAGTTCGCTTGTGTTTTAGCTCGTCTCTTTGTAGTCCATTTGCTCTTTTTGTAGTCCATAACTTTGTTTTGTTCCCTAGGTGACCGGGTTTCTTGGTGGTGTCAATTGGGCCCTTCTCGTTGCTCGGGTTTGCCAATTTTATCCCAATGCAAATCCCAGTATGCTAGTGTCTCGCTTTTTCAGAGTTTATACGCTATGGCGTTGGCCAAATCCCGTGATGCTTTGTGAGATAGAAGATGATGAACTTGGATTTTCTGTTTGGGATCCACGTAAAAACCCTTGGGACCGCAGTCACCATATGCCAATTATAACACCTGCATATCCATGCATGAATTCTAGCTACAATGTTTCAATAAGTACTCTCCGGGTTATGATGGAGCAGTTCCAATTTGGTAATAAGATTTGCGAGGTAGCTAAACAAAGTCCAACGCTATTTGGTTGTGCAGTATTATACAAGTATAGCTGCTATAATTATTTCTTCTTGTCCATATGCAGGATATTGAGCTGAATAAAGCTGAATGGAAAGCCTTGTTTGAGCCTTATCTGTTTTTTGAAAGCTACAAGAACTATCTGCAAGTTGATATCATTGCTGCTGATTCTGATGACCTGCGTGCTTGGAAAGGCTGGGTTGAATCTCGTTTGAGGCAGCTGACTCTTATGGTAATATCTGTTGTTCTGAAATATCCCTAGTGATGGAGGTTTTGGTGATGTTTGCACTGAAATTAGTCTGAAAGATAAAGATGAAGCAGATTTTCTTTCACATTCATGCTTTTTATCCAATGATTGCAGATAGAGCGGGATACCTCTGGGAAATTACAGTGCCACCCTTATCCTCATGATTATGTAGATAATTCAAAGCAGTGTGCTCATTGTGCCTTTTTTATGGGTTTGCAACGGAAGCAAGATGAAGTTATTCAGGAAGGTCAACAATTTGATATCCGTCTGACTGTTGATGAATTCAGGCATCAAATAAATTTGTATATGTACTGGAAGCCTGGAATGGAAATATACGTTTCTCATGTTCGTAGAAAACAAATCCCTGCTTATGTGTTTCCTGAGGGTTATAAACGCAGCCGACATCCTAGGCCCATGAGCCAACAGCAGCTTGACAGGGCGTCTAGTGAGGATGGTGAGGCTTGCAGGACTGGCTCTGCCGAGAGACGCTTTAAAAGGAAAAAGGAGCTTGAAGAGATGGAGTTGAAGCAAGGAAGTCTGGAAAAAAGGCAATCTATTAGCCCTCAGAGGAGAGATTCAGTTTCCCCTGACCTTTTTTCAAGAAATGCCAATTCATTGAAAGGGTGTTCCTCGATTGAGTCCGAGATGATCAAAAGGGATGAATCATGCCAGCATATTGATGGATTCACTCCACAAGCAATCCCATTCTCTGGATCTAGTTGGGGCAAGATGGAACATCATGATCTGCATAATGAGATCAATACAAATATGACTTCATCAAACCAAGGAATCATTGCAGAAACTTCCGATGCTGGGTGCATTTCTAATGTGAACAATGGTGGTAGCCAAGAAAAAAACGATCAAGGGTTCGCACAGGGTGATATATGTGAGGCTAATTCAAAGCTTTTTTTGGATAGCGAACGCAAAAAAGTTGGTGGTGTTTTTGAAGACGGATTAAGGGAGGAGTCAGAGGTTTTGGATTTAAGTTGTCTTTGACCCTTACCTTACCTATTCATTTATCTTTTTCAATTATCTTCTTTTTAACTCTTGAATTATTTAGTTTTGACAGATTTTTTTCGACATTTTTTCTGATCTACAAACCTTGAGCATGGTCGTATTAGCTTAGGATTAGGATTTATATTTGCATCACATTGATTTAATTATTTGCACTGCTTTTGTTTCTCTGAAGGCTAATGGGCAGCATGGGATGGTGCTGAACTCTGGAGATGGAGTCAGCTCAGAACCTGTTCAGGAGACGGTGATGAGGCACGTCGAAAGAAATTCGAACTTGCGTATATTTATTTAATATTGTTATACTATTTTTGTCTTTATGCTGCTTTGTCTTGTTCTTTTGGCTATTTCTATAGCAGGTTGAGTCTTACATCGAGCGCCTGAAGATTTCAAGGTCAAACCATGGAACTGTGAAATAAAATGCTGAGTTAAATGAGACAGAAAGCCAGCAACTCGGGTAAGTAATCGCTGGCTTTCATTTGTTTCTGATTTTTCCAGCCAAGGTCGGATTTTCTATCTTGGAAGAAAGGAAATTAAAGAGAGGAGTAATCTGAAAAGCCCGCGTGGTGCTTGAATGCCTTGTATAGTTTAAGCACGCAGCCAGAGTTGTTCAGCTTTTTATGCCCCTAAAAGAGACTGGGGACTGTATTACACTATTTCAGTACCATGCTTCTCTTGGTGGTGGGTGTTGGTGGGAGTACTTAAATTGATGGGGGTGGAACTGTGTGTAAAGACTGTGTGGATATGGAGTTGGGTTTCGGGTGTAGTGTTTGTTGCGTTTAATGTGGTTTTAATTTTGGTTTCTTGTACTTTACCGAGACTTGGACTTTGTACATTGCTCACCTGTAATGACATTTCGTCTATCTCCCTCTTTACTCATGCTAGCAATGAGCGTTTGATCTCTCTCTGTGGGTATGTGTACGTTTTTGATAATTGATCGTCTTGCAAGTTTATGCACGTGTTGGATATTTCCTTATGTATGAAGTAACTTTTTCGTTGTCTTACGAATTCTCATTTTGGTAGCCTCTCAGGCACGTATACAAAGTGTCCATTTCTCAGTGAACAAGTAAAATTAGAAAAAAAAGGAGAGATTGAGAATTGCTTATTTTTAAGGGAAAGTTAATTTTTGATCAACTTGATAGCCCCTTTTGAATTGAAAAATCGCCAAAAGGGTTTTTCTCCTAATAGTAAAAATTGAGAATTTAAATTGAGAAAATGTTAAAAGATTCGTGTCAATAACCGAACTTTGTACACTGAGACTGCAATTAATTATGGTAAAGCTTTAGCTGGGCTCTCCAACCTTTCGAGTGATGCGGTTATGAGTCACTACTAACCTTTAAAGATTGGTTCTACGTCCTAACTATTATATTAATTTGGATCTTCATGTGATGGAAGTCATTGGTGAAAGTTAAAATTGCACTAGGTTTCATTTGAATTTAAGCTGAATGTTCAGTGATTTGACTATTTTGCCCTTCAAATTTAAGTTGTGTGTGATTTGAGCTCTCACACTGACAATTTTCTTGATGTGAAAATTCAAATTCACATTTTTTAATATATTAGAAACATAAACCTCACCGTTGAAGATTTGGGGCCCAAAGTTGGCACTAATTGAAAGGTGAGAGTGGCCTAATTTTCTCATTAAATTATAGTGCAATTATTTTAGTTCTTTGGTTTAGATTAATACTTCATCCATCTCATAAAGATATATTTGTTTTCATTTTCATACCGATTAAAAAAAAGTAACTATTATTATTACACCTATAAATTATGTGGCATTGCCTATTCAATTCATTGTGCCTTATTTAATTAAACAATTATATATTGGGCTTTAACTTGGGCCAATCTCCCTACTTGGCACACTTCCACTTCTCTTTATATATGTAATTTCATTTCACACAAATGTATGATTTTTAACACTATCCAAATCCCCCCCTCCTCTCTTTTATTCCCTTTTTCTCTCGTTCGTCCGTTGACTTGATTGTATGAGTACAAACGGTAGTTGAACTTTTTCTCAACCGGTAGCCTCTGCCTCCTAACATATGTTCAGTGTAGAGAAGGTAGGGGGGGGGGGGACCCCGCGACTTTCCCACCCTGCCCCGCCTTAGTCGGGGCGGGGCGGGGCGCGTTTCCCGCCTTGTTTAATTTTTTTTTTCAGTTTTTTTTTAATAATAATTTATTAAATTTTTTTTTTTTTTTTTTGGCGGGGGGGGGCCCGCCCCATCCCGCCACCCCGTTCGGGGGGGGGTTTTTTGCCCGACAAATATGGGGGGGGGGGGACCCCGCGACTTTCCCACCCTGCCCCGCCCCGCCTTAGTCGGGGCGGGGCGCGTTTCCCGCCTTGTTTAATTTTATTTTTTTCAGTTTTTTTTAATAATTATTTATTAAATTTTTTTTTTATTCTTGGCGGGGCACCCTCGTCCCACCCAGCCACCCCATTTGGGGCAGGGTACAGGGCGGGGCGGGGCGTATTGCCATCCCTAGTTCAGTGTGCAGCTGACGTCCACGTGGAGAGAACGTGGCCAGAATTCCGTTTGGCGTATTTTTTGAAGTCAACAGAGTTGATTCCTCACCTCTTACTATTGTCGAGCTTAGTTGTAAGACTCCATCTATCCGAGGCTGCTTGTAAGATTTCGATAGTTCGAGAGCTATTCACTTGACGTTTATTCCCCGTCTTGACGGATTCTAGTTTCACGAAATGCTTATACCTCGCTTCTCACTATCGTCGAACCCAGCTATAAGACATTATCTATCAGAGGTTGCTTGTAAGCCTCCAATAGTTCGAGAGCTATTCGTGGGATTTTTTTTCCCGACTTTGCTAGATGCTTATCCCTAACTTTGCTAGATGCTCATTTCTCGACTCTCACTATTGTCGAGTTTAGCTATAAGATCTTGTTTATTCGAGGCAGCTTGTAAGATTCCGATAGTCCAAGAGTTATTCGCGAGATATTTATTCCCCACTTCGTCGTTGCTTATTCCTGGCTTCGCTAAATTCTTATTCCTCGCCTCTTACTATTGTTGAGCACAACTATGAGACCTTGTCTGTCCAGCTAACTTATAAGTCTTCGATAGTTCGAGATGACCCACCAGCTCGATATTTATTACTCGATTTGCAAGATGCCTCACCATACGAGATGTTTCATTACATTTACATTTATTTTCAGAGATCTCATTAATCCTTTGTATTAACTATAACACAACTATATCTATCTTCAGAGAGCTCATCATGCCTCTGCATCTGCTTATCACAAGCTGATTATATACATTCAGAGCATTACCTCTGCTACATATGCATTAAGAGCACCGCCTCTACAACTTATACATTTAGAGCATTGCCTCTGCAACTTATGTTCAGAGCATCGCCTTTGCTACTTATATCCAGAACATCTTCTCTGCTACTTATACATTCAGAACATCGCCTCTACAACTAATGTCCAGAGCATCACCTCTACTGTTTATACATTCATAGAATCGGTTCTGCAACTTATGTCCAGAATATCACCTCTGCTACTTATACATTCAGAGCATCGCCTCTACCCAAAAATTCACTCATTATATGAATATCAGTACCTGAGCTTGTGGGACTATAGTGATACTAGTATTTTAAATTCATTACATATTACTCTTAGCATATGCATTATATTGTTGCTTCCAAGTGCACATGACACATCATTTGCTAGCATGTCATGACATTATTTTCATTAGAGCTACTGTATGCCATGTTATCTATGTTTTCATTTCATTATTGACAACATTTAATCTACTATGATACATGATAAGATCTTTGCATGTCATATCTTGGAGAAATTTAATTTGTCTTTATTTTCTTTATTGTTATTGTTTAGAGGGGCAAGTGGACCCCAAAATTATTTTGTGCATGTGCAGTGAATATATTATAGTGTATAACATGTTTGTTTAGTTCATATTACAGATGAAATGCTGTCTCAATTTTGACAATTTATATGCGGTATCTATCTTTTGAGCCAATTCGTTAGTCCTTGCTTATTTAGGCTCACACACTTATTTCTGAGGCAATTCGTAAGTTCTTACTTATTGGAGTTATTTTTATTCACGAGGTAATTCGTAAGTTCTCGTTTATTTGGGATCGATGTATATTTTCGAGGTAATTTGTAAGTCATCGCTTATTGGAGCTGCTCATATTTCTGGGACAAATTGTAAAACCTTACCTATTTGTGAAATTCGACTCGCGCATAAATGTACAACCCAGACTCTGGGGACTATTATTACAACTATAAATTACGTGACATTGACTATTAATTAATTGTGCCTTATTTAATTAAACAATTACATATTGAGCTTGTACTTGAACCCATCTCACTACTCGGCCCACTTCCACTTCTCTATATATATGTGATTTCATTTTACACAAATATATGATTTCTAGCCCTATCTAAATCTCTTCTCCCTCTCTTGCACTCTTTTTTCTCTCGTCTGATCGTTGACTTAATCGTCGGTGTGCAAATGGTTGTCGACTTTTTTTCGACCGAAAGCCTTTGACGGGGTGTTTAGTGTGCAAGTGATACCCAAGTGAAAAGGACGTTACGGGAATTTTGCTAGCTCATTTTTCAGGTCAACAAATGTAGTAGAAAATGTATATTTTTCTTACATATTTACTAATCTCTACCGTAAATAATTGTTTAAATATGAATGATTCATATTTATTAATAATAAGACACATTAAATAGGAATGTATTAGAAAATTAAAAAATTAATTATACTAAGTTACCTATAGTTTGACAGAGATGAAAAAGAAAAACAAGCTATTTCTTTGGGGACTGAGGGAGTAATTAAAATTATAGAAACAAAGAAGAAAAATCCAGTATTTACGCATTTAAAAGAGAGAATTCGACTTTTTATGTACGAGAAAATTACCTCAACTATGAACCAGTCAAATGTTTCACTCTGAACTCTAGCTTTTGATTCCCACCCTTTTTCTCGTTCGCCTAATTTTGTTCTTTCAAACTAAATAAAAGTCTATTTATGATTCATTCAGCATCTAGTCCGTTCTGATCGCATTAAAAAAAAAAAAGAAAAGAAAAGAAAAGAAAAAGGCATTTACTGTGTGCACTTACAAAAAGCTTAAAATTTTGAGGGAAAATTGTCAATGGAGGGAATGGGGAAGGTGGCGGTGGGTGCCGCGGTGATAGGCGTCGCGGCAGTTGTGGGTGTTGCAGCAGCGTATGAAGTGCTCCGGGAAGTGGGCAAGGGCCATGGCTATTGTGAAGGAGTTTGAAGAGAAATGTTGGACCCCTGTTATCAAGCTTAAGCAGGTGGCAGACGCCATGACAGTAGAAATGCACGCCGGATTAGCATCCGAGGGCGGCAGCAAGCTGAAGATGCTCATCAGCTACGTGGATAATCTTCCAACAGGGTACAATTTTTTATCACTTTTTTTGTTTATATAAATTGGTTTAGTCCAAGGTAGAATAGTTCTAAAATAATCTAAAATTTGTTAATTATCATATCCAGTCGTTGAACCTCTAGATCCCAATTCAAGAAAACTTGGATACAAGATAATAGCTATAAAAACTTTAAAATTTACTATTGAACGGCAGTGCCCAAACAAGTGCAAACACATATGCAAGTTCTTCCTCTCCACATGACGAAAAGGTCGAAAATTTTAGGAAAATAAATAGATTCATGCATCCTCCAAAATGCTAAATTAAAAGGTAACCAATTTTCTTGGGTTAACAATTTAACATAGAAACTGTTTAGAAAAGTTAAGAATAAACACCAAACTGTCTCCCTGCAATCAGCTCGATTTGCAGTGTTGTTGCTGCATCATTTCGGTGAAGTTTCAAGAAAGCTTCCCTTGTTCCCCCCCACCTGCAAAGAACAATGATCCTATTCGATTAGAACTATGTTATCTCGTACTGGCACGTTTGTAAGAACAGAACTAGATTAAGGAAAAAAAGAAGAAGCTAATATCTAGTCTATTCTAAAGTTGTATTCTGTTCAGTATTGCGCATCAAACATTGTCTAACAAAATTGATTATCCATGGGTGGAAGGAAACTCACGGCATAGTGTAGGAAGTTCGGAGCTTTTCATTACACGCAATCTCTTCACACTCGATACGAACATGCTGCCAAACACATTAAGAAAACAGATCACATTTGAAAAGTTGGAAACATACTATATAGTTCTGAGAGTCTAATACTCGCCTTGATTAAAAATGAAACTGGAATTGTTAAAATTTCTATTGAGGCAGGGAATTTAGGTTCCAAGAAAGCCTAAACCAAGTAGAAGAATAATAAAACGATAAGACGCTTACTGCCAAGGGACATCCCCAATAAGCATCCTGTCCCCTTCATTATCTTCATAGACTAAGGTATATTCACCGCTTCCGCCCAATAAACCCGTAATTGTTTTCCCTCCGTCTTCCTCGTTCTTGATTCCACCAGCTGAAAAATTGCTTTGAGCTACACACATAAATGGAAAACAAAACTGAGCAACCAAATATCTTTCAGATTGCTCGATCTACTGAAAGATCTAACGGCGTAAAAATGGGAAGGGAAAGCCTAGCCATGGCAGTGGTAGAAAATTGTGGCCCGGGTAGGCCCATAGACACCGCTAGGAAGATCTAAAGCAACTACGTCTAACCGGCCCCAAATTAGCAGTTATACGTAGAAGTGAAATAGTTATTATCAGTCTATAAACAAATTAACAATCTCTCGCCTAATGAAATGGAAAGAAGAATATATAATGATGGAAACATAGGGAAAATTATAAAATTATGCTAAGATAACCTGCAAGAAGGTCTCTAAAGAGTTCATCAACAGCAGAGGAGAGATTTTCATAACTGTCGTGTTCTTTAAGATTGACTTTTCTTCCAATGGGAACTCCGTCCATGTTGATCTTCACAAGCAAGCTTTTAGGGGAATTTTCAATGGCTTTTTCCCCAGAAATTCTGCTGCCAGCTGCATTCTGCAACTCGGAGACAGGTTTAGAAGAATTTCCGTTTGCAAGGTTCTTTCTAAATGAACGAATAGGAGGCCATCCCACGACCGATGTAGGAGCAATTCTATTGTTCGTCAACAGAAAATAACTCGAGTTAATTTAGAGAAACTAAACAAGCTAACTTCATTTTCCAAAAATATATCAAAATCACTAGTCTAAACATATTCTCATACATCTTAATCTTCATCAACAACAAACTAGTCTGGTTCCTACCATAATTGGAGTCGATTACTTGAATCATTTGACACTCCCAATTGATTAATATCAATTATGAAACAAAATACACACAAAACAAAAGGTTACTTGGTAGACAACACATGAAGGAATTTTATAAGATTAATTTTTGGAGCTTAATTATTGTTGTTGTGCGGAGCCCTTGGACCAAAATTTCATTAAGGTCAGGTTATGAATTAACACTTGTAATTTCAATTTCATCTTAATTTGTCTTATAAATGGTGAACCGTCGTTAAGAAATTTCAATTATCATCAAAGAGAGAAAGGGTTAAGAGAAAATAGGGTGTACGACTTCTCTTGTAAACTTCTTTTCATAATAATGAATTATTGCAACGGTAAAACTTGACGTAGTCTCGGTTATTGATCTTGCAGTTCTTGTGTATCTATTTTCTTTCTGCAATTTTGCTCCAAGTACTATAGAATTAGAATCTCTAATTCTCAACATATACAACTACTCATGCTCTAATAAATATTAGGCTAATGAATATTGACTATACTAATAAAAAATCTATGATCAAGACACAAAATGGCATGGATGTAAAACTCAAAAGAAGTTGAAAAAAATTTGGTACATGGTAATAAATAGATCGAGTTTCGCATATCTAACAATGAATCGACCTGCAGAGTCGAGAAACAAGACTAACCAATAAAATGTATTGTACATAACAGACATAGAAAATGAAACAAAATGCATGGACCACAACATTTGAGTAAAAACAGTGAATATCATCTGTTCACAAGAAAAAAGAAAAAAACAATCAAAAAAGGGTAAAGAAAAGCTGAGGCACCTTTTCTGAGTATTGCTGCTATTGGGCAGAGCTGTATTAGCAGCTGAAAATGTCTTATTTTCTGCAACAGTATAATTGGGCTGTGAGGATTCCTTCACCTGGTCATGTGCTTGGAGAAACGGCGTCGTTTGCTGCTGAGATTGCACTTGGTAGCCTGAAGAAGTTGTCCATGGAGAGAAATAATCAAAAGATTCTCTTGAAACACTGTTATTTTTTATGGTCCAGTCTCCATTTGGTGGACCAAGCCTTAGCTCAAGCTGTTTTTCCTCTGAAGATCCATGGCTTGTTTGTTTTTCTTGTGCACTTATTGTAAACCATTCTTTCTCTTTTGGAATCAAATCCAGTAACTGAGGACACTCTTCATCTTTTCTTGAATAACCCTCCATTTTTTTTCTCAAGAAGATGAAACTAAAAGGAAAACCAAGTTGTATAATCAAGAATTTCAGCTCAGTGATGAAAAATGGAGCACAGAGTTCTTTCTACAAAAGAAGGGATTGCACAGCATAAGCTTTTAGACGAAAGATTAAAAGAAAAATAAATAAGGGAGTTGTGATGATATAAAGGATTTACCTTGAGCGCTTAACCATAAGAAAATCAAGAACTTCCCAAGAACCTTAAACTCAACCACTAAAAACCCAAGAATATCTTGAAAATCCACCAGAGAAAGAACAGAGCAAAAACAAAGAAAATCTCAAAGAAATAAGCAGGGGTATAAGAACTTAAAAGCTTATTCTTTTTGCACGCTTAGAGAAGACTCTCTCTCTCTGTATGTATATATATAATATAAACACAGGAGTGGACACGAATACAGATATGTAATTTTCACTCGAAGCACCTTCAAAACAGGGAATGGAATTAGAGAACAATGCACGCAACCACACACCTCTGAAAGTTATACTGTTGTTCAGCTAAGGAAGCAAAACATGCTGACCTCTCTCTCTCGAAAAAAAAAAAATATATATATATATATATATAGAGAGAGAGAGAGAGAGTATTTGTGATACATATATACTGTGTGTCTATATCTATAGCCTCAGTTATCAAAACACTGCCCCAAAAACATCCCCCTTTGTTCAATTTGCGTCTATGCCAAGAGACATAAAGTGAAGCTAGGATTTAATAATAGAATGGATTAGTGAGTAGCTTGTAATCAAGATTTAGAAAGGTGGAATGTGGAATTAGAGGGACATATCTAAACTAGATTATCGTTAGATCTTGAATAACATATTATTTATTTATCCTTGGATCGCAACTACTACTCACCTATTGGTCACACATTTTACAATTTGTAATTATTTAAATTTTAATTTAATCACTTACCCTACGGAAATTATATTAGTCACTAAAATTAAATAAAATGTCATTGTTAACTTTTCACTAGTGTCCGCTTAAGTTATATTACGTTTGGCACATAAAACATTGACATCAATTAACGTTCCTTATGTTCGCTCCATTTGAGTCTCATTTTTTTAAACTCTTTTTTCATTCCATTTTCTTACTAGAAATATTTTGCACATGAATTTAAGTTTTTTCTCTACTTTTTAATAATATATTCTAAAAAAAATCATTTTTTTTTTTTACAAAATCTATTATTAAATGGGGCTCAAATAGGCTTCATAATTGTAAAATTACAGATTTTGAAATCATTAGGGGGTTTATTTCTTTTTCTTTCCCTTTTTAAGATAGGGATGTGGGGGGCAACTCGTGATCTTAAGGTCAAATCAAAGGAGCATTTTGGGAAGATTGCAAGAGTCGTACATGCAATGATTCTTTTGTCTTAACATTGGATGTTTTATGGCAAGTTAGAGAAAACGCACCACACAAAAATATATCGTTTTTGTGTTACAAAAATTCGATCGTACTAAAAATTTTGTGAATGGATCTAACATTTTTTGTGGTCATCTATTTGATTTTTATTATTTTACCTTTTTAGATGAATGATTGGATCAATTTATAAACGCTGGTGTTCTCCCCGTAGAAGGGTGCTGTTGTCGTCCACGTATAAGGTAGCCCTCCACTCTCATCCCCTAAAGCACCACATGCCTATCGGATGCTCTTGCTATGAAGGAATTGAATGAGAAAAGTTAGCTAAGCATAACCCTCGTTGGAATCCAACTTTCCCCTATATCCGGCAAGTAATCAACATCACAATTCTGGTTTGATTACAATTAATAAGACAAAATTTGAATGCTTTTTTCTTTTCCCGACTTCTATTAATTATCACTTGGAAGGACTTCAAATGGCGTGCCCCTCCGATGTGCAATGAAGGATGCTAACCTAGGTCACGAACCTTTGCGACTTTAAAAAAGTTGCGTAGACTTGAACCACTGATGTTGACTACCAAAATCAACGGTAAATGCAACTATGAGAGCGAAATAAAAAAAGGTCAATATAGAGTAAGTGAAATGAGACTAAGTAGATGGCAGTCGAAACACTAAGGGTCTGTTCTCTTTATCATTTTCAAGTTGTTTTCTGTTTTCGATTTTCCAAAACAGTGAAAACACGTTTTCTTTCCCATTTTCGAAAACACATTTTTGAAAACAAGTTAAAAATTTATAAAGAAAACACAAAACGACAAATTTGTCGTTTTGAGTGTTTTCAGTTATAATCAAGTCAAAATTTTCAAAACTTGTTTTTTGTGTTTTCAAAACAATTTTTCAAAATGTCATACAAGTTAAAATTTTACAAAGAAAAAAAAAAGACAAATTTGTCGTTTTGAGTGTTTTTAGTTATAATCAAGTCAAAATTTTCAAAATGCGTTTTGGGTGTTTTCGAAACAATTTTTCAAAATGTAAATAAAAAACACATTTTTGACAATCTCAAAATGGACATTCAAAATACAAAACGAATTCAAAACTCAAAACACTAAACTAAAACACAAAGAAAACAGCCCTAATATATTGCAAGTCAAAAATAGTAAAAAGAACATATTGGTGGGTTGGTGGGTAAGCCATGCATATCGTGGTACAGAAATCAATCGATTTCTTGGTTCCTCCTTGGCCATTTTGCAAGCTGGTAGGGCATGAGGAACATTGATTGCCTGTAGATAGGGGCTGCTTCTGCTTTTTCTGTAATGCAAATTTTCCACGTTTTCAACATCTGATTTTGGTCTATGTAGGTCCTCCCCATTGATTTACGCTATCTAGGATCGTTTAACATCAGTCTAAGTCACAATACAACAGAGTAATCTTTAATAAAAATTCGAATAATGCTGTTTATCATGACTAGTCTTTGCCTATGTGGATAGTGGAAGACCACACAAATTCTTCCATTGTATCATTTGTGCAAGAAAACATCTTTTCCTCACAATAATGTGTGAGAAGGGGGAGAAAGATGGGGGAATTTGAATGGGTTTAAATTCTCTCTTCCCTACCCCACCACTTCAAAAGAAAAATTCTTCCCCACCCTCTTCTCTATCTCTAAAAGTTAATCAGCCCTTCATATGCAGATCAGATCAATTTTTTATTTTATTATTAAATATATGAATCATGCACAATTTTCATAGATGAAGGCTCGTGAAACTTAATTCAGGCTTTTTGTCTAACCATGCTATAGCACTAGACACTTCATTTAAAATCTTAAACCGTTGAAAAGAGGAGTAATATGTAATTTAAATAATTCTTATCTTCAACAAGTGATCATGATCTCGCAAGTCATAAAATTTACACAACAGTGATTTCTAATGTCATTTCTTCGTTCTTGCCTAATCCTTCTCTAGACCCTACCATCAAGAATAAACCTTAAATCTCAAAATTTATCCTCACTACTTTGCTAAGAAACACTTTATTTTTAATGATCAATAAATAAAAAAAGAACATGTTTGCTTTTATTATGTATTAAAATTTCAATAATCCACGTTTTGCAGCTACATTCTTACAGAACACCATTTCTATCCTACTCTGTCCTTTTATTATTTCAAGAATTAAAGACAATAATCCAAGAACAGGAAAAGAGGGGAAAAAATTGAAAAACTAACAAAGAAAAACGACATTTAGTGAATGGTAAATATGAAATCTTCCACTGGTTCAGCGATAGGTACGATAGTTGGGGCTGTACATGCAGCTCTCGGCATATCTTACTAGATTTTCGGGTTGAGGTAGACGAGTCGCCAATCCTATAAAGCAACGAAAACGAAAAATACTCAGATATGCCAAATTACACAACCTAGCACATTAATTTAATTAGCATAAAATTTTAGTATTTTACCGAGTTTATAAGCTTTCTCGGCTACTCTGGCAGCGATCTGGGCTGAAATCTTTCTGATGTTCGAGAAAGGAGGGTATATTAGTCCGTTCTCTAAGTTCTCTTGGCTAACCTGTTCGGCTAATGCTTCCGCTGTTTGAGGAAAACAAGATGGTCAGGAACGTAATATGATATGAAATCCATAAAATTGTTATGGGTCAAGTCATAATCCTTAATTTCATAATAAGCAAGCAGAAATCAGAAAAAATGCAAAGCAAACACACATATTTATAGTGGTTTGCTCTCAATGTGAGAGCTGTGTCCACTTGATGTCGCAAGTCATCACTAAAATCGAGAAGGAACTTCAGAATTGAGATCTCACGTCTGTCATCTGAGTCGGTCTCAATTTGTGTATCTACGAATAACGGCTCCCTCAAGTTCCTTTTATAAATTTTGTAAAAATTAGGGTGACATATTCACCTAATACAGAATATGATGCAAAATGCCTAATTAGGCCAATCCACAATCGAGGGATAGGCAAACAGCCATGAAAGCTTGTGATGAGTGGCTCTAGTTATAGACTATAGGTAAGCAACTAGATAGTTTCAAAGAGTAAATGTTAAATTTCCTTTAGATTAAAGGGGTTGAAAATGTATTGGCTATAATGTTTCTTAATCCTCCTATCTTCGTGGAAAGTATTATCCAGTCATGCCAGAATAACGAGCTCAAGTAATGTATTTTTATCATCAAATGCATGATGTATGCTGTGTTAAACTTCTCTGTCAGTTATATTTTCCGTCACTTACAGGCTGCCAGGAGCATATCATCGTGGACACGGATGGCACCAGAAATTATCAAACCGAGACCAAATCCTGGGAAGATGTAAGCATTATTTGCCTGAACCAGAACGATACGTACTGAAATCAGTCTAAAGTTCGACTTTAAATAGCAAATGAATCTTAGTTAAGAGATATTTCGACTGAACCTGGCCAGATGGATAGTCCTTTCCATTATATTCAACTGGGGCAAATGGGCTCCCACTGGCAAAAATGCACCTGCCCTGAAAAAACGTATGGGAAAATGAGAGAATGTTGAATAATAAAATGAAAATATGTATAGATAAACACATCGTTTATTTGTGAAGTAAAGATAATGTATTGAATATGAAAGCTGCACAAGGGAATTACCTCACTCCACTTGTAAGCTTCTTCGGCTGTACATTCCGACTGTGAAGTTGGGTTGGAGAGTGCAAGAATAATGGGTTTCTGCATGCCAATAATTATGGAACTTTAGTTTAAACTTGTTGACAATTAACGCGCATGTAAGCTTAAAAAGTACTTATTTAAGTTCTAAAATGATATGTTTTAGGTTGGTAGTTACTTTCAAAATAATTATTATTTTTTACTTCAAAGTAAGAAAAAAGTAGCATATCGAACATGTATCGAAGGAAAAAGGTATAAGTAACTTTTACTTCTTCCTTTTTTAGCTTAAAGAAACATGACCAACATACAACACAAATATAAAGCTTTACCTCATTGAATGATGTCATAGACTCAACAATTTCTTTGGTAAAAGTTCTTCCAGCTCCAGATGATCCTATTAATACTGTCGGCTTGATGGACTACAAAAGGAAACAAGTAAAAAGACCGATAGTGAGCACCAGATGAGCCATGCACAACATTGCGCCAACCATCCCACACCCGTGCGCAGACACAAGTTGCATGTTTGGTACGCAATATAGATAGGATTAGACAGTATTATAAACAAGACATTTTAGCTTTTTGTCTTATTTAATACTGTTCAGATCCAATCCTCCTAATCAAACTTGCCAAAGAGTTCATACCTTAACAGCGTCTGCCAGATTGTTGATAGGTTCGTGTTCATGGGCCCAGGGCCTCTTAAAATGTTGAAGTGACTCCATGCGGGACCTAACAATTAACCCCTAGAAAGGAAGGGTATTCCATGAGCATTCAATATTTTAGACCAGAACAAAGAAAACATGACAAGTATCAAAACTGAAAATATAGTGGTTTTCGTTACCTTTGAGTCCACAAGCCAAATCTTCTTGCGAGTCTCTTCTAATGGAGCTCCTGTCTGCATATAAGTTAGGGTATAAGGAGTGGAATTTCCAATTTTTCTCTTTATTTGAACTTGTCTAGAGGAAAAAGAGAGTAATTGATAAAGATATAATGGCGCATCATATTTTGACCTGCTTGGATATTTCAAGTGCTATGAGTTCTGCAATGCCAGTTCCAGCCTGCAGTAAGAACATGGAGAAATGAGATACATAATATAGGCAGATTAAATTGATCGTTGAAGAAAGGAGATTATTATATGTTTGCTGAACATAAGAAAAGATTCTAAAAGCATGTTTAGCTAAGCTTAAAAAGTTCACTTACAAGCAAATAAGGTTCGAATCATTTTTTATCGGTCGAAGTTGGAAATAACTTACTTATTGCCGGTAAGGTAAGAGTTCTTCATACAATAAGCAACATTTTTTACTTAAAAATAAGTTATCCAAAATATTTTGGGAATAAAAAGTTGCTTAAATGTAATTTTTAACTTTCTGTACGGTTAGCCAAACATGCTCTAAGATGATATTAGCCGAAGAGCACAAAGGCAAACAGATTCAAAATGTAAACATCAAAATTTGACTAATTACACCAACCAACATTCAAAAATCTAGGTAATCTTTGTTTTACTAGCTATACCTTGAAGCACAACAAGAAAAACGAAATCAATTGAGAAGACAAGATTTAAATGAATGAAGGTGGACATTCTCTACCCGGTTAAACTTTTAGATGACATGGTTAACAAAAGCATGGTATCAAAGCCATGCAAGTCTTGCCACCACCCATTTATGAAAATTGTGCTCATGCCAGACCTTTGATTGAAAATAAATTAGGCCTGGACATGAAGGAGTGTATTGAAGACAAGATATAAATAAATAGATGTGATCCTTCTATACCGCTTAATCTTTTAGATGAGCATGTTAACAAAATATTTAGACGAGTCATGAGAAACACCTCTCCTGCTCCGAGGAATAAGAACCGGTGTTCGGCCAAGGTTCCCCCAACTAATTTCAATGCCGCAATAAGCCCAGCAAGGACCACAGATGCTGTTCCCTGGGTAAAATGTAAAAGGAGATGTTAAGAATAATTATGTATCAGGATCCATTAGACAATTGCATGAATATGAACTTAATTTAATCAAATAAGAAAATTCAACTTCAACTATGGCGATCTCCTAATCTAAACTTTCGTTATACTTCTCGAATTGTTATTTAAAGAAGTAAATATAAACAAATATTGAAGATCGCATTGCAAAATAAACTTCATACATAATTTAAAATACTAATTTAATTTAGGCAGGACAAGCCCAGTTGAACTGAGCCTATTGACTCATATTTTCATTTGGTTTTTATCTTGTAGCTCAAATTCAACCGAACTCAATTGTTTAATCTGAGCTTGGTCCTAAAATAGAAAGGGTCATGCAATTGGACTTTGGGGAAACACTAGGCTCTGGTGACAACCTCAAATGATCAAATAAAGATGGAGGGCAATAAGAAAATATCCACGAGGCAGATGAAAAGAATACTCAAAACAAGCAGATACATCCAACATTCTAAGATAAGTTTCCTGTATGTTTACCTGTATATCATCGTTGAAAACAAGATGGGAAGTCCCGTACTTTGCAAGGAGATCAAATGCATTATGATTTGCAAAGTCTTCAAACTGCATGATGTAGATTAAATACTTACTCAAATTAGAAATAAAAAATAAATAGTTAAGAAAATAGGAATCACGTAAAATTGACTGACCTGAATGAGGACTTTTTCCCCATAGTTTTGCTTGACTGCAGACATAAACTCGTGCAGAAGTTCGGAATATTCCTGAAAATAACAATTTCAGTTCAATCTTTGCAGAAAAGAATACACTGCCTTTCAAATCCATCAAGACTAGTGATGCAAAGAAACTGATCATTAACCTGCCCAGTTGCTCTCCTTCGCCTGAGCCCAATATAAAATTCGTCCTCTAACAATGTCTCATTGTTCGTCCCCACGTCAATTGTCACAGGCAAGCACTGAAATGAAAGAAAATGATTTTTAGAATCTTCACTTATACTGAAACAAAATTATCAATAAGCAAAGAGAATGGACTGAATAGAACAACCAAACTTATATCATCTTCAGCTTTCACATGATTCAGAGAATCAATCACTATACAGAAATGAGGACTGTAGAAAGTGAGGTGAATCTCTATGCTATCTCCACAACTAGCCTTTATAGAGTACAGGAAAGCAAGTCTTTCAAATACTTACAGCAGAAGGACGAATGCCACCAAGAGCTGAATACAAGGAAAGCTTCCCTACAGGTATCCCCATTCCCTGGTAACATTAGAAGGTTATTGGAATCAAATTGATTAAATAAAAGCACATTACTGGGTGCACGAAAGCAATAGCAAAGGTGCAAACATTGGGACCCCACAAACATATAAACCTTTAAATGAGATGCTTTATACTATAGTCAAACTCATTCCATTGAAGAACAACAAAAGATCAGGCGGAAAATGTCCAAATACCTGGCAGCCAAGGTCTCCAAGCCCCAAAATCCGCTCACCGTCAGTCACGACAATAACTTGAATCTTCTTTTCAGGCCAATTTTTCAATACCTCAAGAATTCTTCCCCTGCAGAAACGCTAATAGTAATCATTCCAGTAACTATTGTGGAAAATTAAAAAATTCACTGGAATCAAACTTACTTTTCTTTCAAACTTATAAATAGTCCCTGAGGTTGCCTAAAGATACTCCCATATTTTTGGCAGGCCTCGCCAACAGTTGGAGTGTAGACAACTGGGAGCAGCTCCTCAACATTTTCAATTAGAAGCTTGTAGAACAGCCTTTCATTTCTCTCCTGAACAAAGGGACAAAAATAAAAAATAAGCATGTCATTGCATGCTAATAGTGACCAACATGAAATTTCACAAAAAGTCAGTGGCCTCTAGTGTTTTTGACCCCAACTATAACTATTAATGCATGCATAAGGAAACATTTCACAGCATAACCCGTGTCACGTTTTTAAAGTTTGTTGTGGAGAGAAATAGGAAATAAAAAACAAAGATTCGTGAACATAAAAATTATGTAACTACCTGAAGATCCATCATAGCCATGTACCTTTGCAATGGTACTTGGTACTGACGCATATTGTGCATCATTTTCTTAACCTATTCAATGAAACGGCACATTCAGAATAATGATTTACACAACAAAACCAAATAAATTGTATGGTTCCAATTTACAGAATTTAGTATGTTAACCTGAATCTCTTGACTAACAACACCTGGGGGAAGAAGACCACGGAGAAAGTGGGCATCCCTCTCTTTCTCAGTAAAGGCAAGCCCTTTATTGTAGTGTGGATCTCGTAGCAATGGATATCCACTGAAATGCAAAAAAGAAATTGTTTAAGCTAACAAATGAAAAATAATGCACAAAGATTACGACTTATTTAAAAAAATAGAACATCATGAAGGATCAATCATCTCATCAGAAAATAAGGAGGAATAAACCAGACTAACTTAGCAAATCCTAAATCATTTCATATAATACATCACTCTTCTGCTTTTCCTAATTAGTTAAACTTTAAAAAAAGCGATAAACTATTGGATCCTCTTCGCTTCAAAAGGCTATTACACTACTGTAATATCATTTCTGCGTGAAAACATTTTGCAGGGACGAAAAACCTTCATCTTTCTATGCATGAACAAGATCAATTATAAGATTCACAAGGAAAATAATAATCATCTAACCAGGAAGTACATGATATCTCATTCTCCGTATCGAAAGCATCTCTCAGTTCAACAAGATGACAGGAATTGAAACTTGACAACATTTTGACAGAATCAAAATTTGAAGGGAAAAAATTCAACTACAGAAATGGAGTCATTCATAATACACAGAACTTGAAAATTATTACTTTACAGAAACAGACGACACATAAAAATCCAATTTTGTTTGCTGGAAAAGAAAAAGGATCAATAGAATTGGAACATGTTAAAGGAACATGGGAATTATCGAGACTCCTATAAAAAAAGTAAAAAAAATTAAAATTGAAAGGAAGAAACGGGATTCATAACCTGGCAACAGTTACAGTCCAGGGTGTGATGTGCATATCCTCTGTGGCACTATCTTCACCATACACGTCTTCAACTCCACCTCCAACAGTTGATTTGGCGTCTTTGTCCATAACTGATGGTGATGATGACGATGTAGCATTTTCTACCATTTCTTTCGAAGTATTCTCCATCAACACGCTGGCGTTTCGATCTCCGGGACGCCCATTTGAACTCACAGCAGCCACCACTACTGGTGGAGCTGCCACTCTTTGTGCAGACCGTGGAAAGACTCTGGGTACCCCAGAGAGCGAATTATTCTGCATAAAATCACATTCAAAATCGGATAAAGATTTGATTTTTATACATTTTACAAAGTGGGTATTCTTATTTCTCAAATCTGATCGGAACTCGAACTGGAAAAATGAAAATTAGCAAAAAAAAGAAAAAAAAAATACAATTGGATTATGGTTTAAATTACCAGAAAAGTGCTTCCATTTACGGCGAACATGGTGTCAGGAAATATGAGAAAATCAAGAAGAGTACTTGAAGAAAAATGGAGGAAGAAAGAAAAAGGAGGAGAAACTTGAAGGGGTGTGTGGCTAGTTCTTTGTGAGCTACGATTTCCCTCCCCCTCTCTCTCCCCCCTACTTGTCCTTAAGTCGAATCATTTATATCAGAAATGCCAACTCTATCCTCTCTTTTTTCCAATTCTTCTCTAATTTTTGGTTCATCTTCATAGGATTGTCCGACAAGGTCGTGTTTGGTATACTTGAATTAGAATGGACGGGTCGGGTAGACTGAGAGGTTGATTAGAGTGGATTGAAATGCGCATGGTCCACACATAGTACAGGAAGATAAGAAATGGGTTGTATTGCAAGGACCAAGTTTAAATCTGCATCGTTTGTAAAGAACTATTTCACGAGCTTATAAGCTTACAAGACGCAATATTTTCACAAGTCAATTCTAAAGATAAATTCTATTCTTAATGTATCTATGTACTAATATCAGGGCAAGCTCTTTTGTCGTAAACAAGCAATCCAAAGAGAGTTCTAACTTGTACCAATTACTTTTAATTCTCGTATAGTTAATTAAAACACTACGTTGTGCCGTTGTGGGCACATTATATATCCTCTTTTTAAAAGTCGATTAGAAGATGAATTCAAACACCTAAAAGTAGTTAAACATAGTTGGTATGTAATGAGTTGAGTATGTACGGTTCATTTGACAAAGTTTTCGTTTCATATAAAAGATTTCACTGAAAAAAATTATCCTATGTAGTTTAAAATATTTTTTTGAAAATTATTTTATAAAAATAAATTCTTAATCTCAAAGTCGATTTTGACTTTTCAAAAATCCTGTCAAAGGGGTCGTTATAATACGCAAAACGTGCGAGGCGTGGGGGATTGACAAGGGTGTTCTTGGTCCACACATGAGAAATCTCCTGTGGAAACTGACTTGTGAATTGTGAACCATGAACGGTGTTTGGGATTCCATAGCAATGCTAAGGAAACCAACAAAGCTACTTGTCCCTTTTCATTGAAATATGCCTCAATATTTGTCTTTTAGGTTACTCAATTCGTGACTTGCTGCAATAACAAGGTTTACGTTCTTGTGAAGTAAAACCAATAATTGACAGTTAAGGATGCTAATGAAGCAGGGCGTTCATTATTTATTCGTGCTCTATCGTCGATATTTAGGCGATGTAGAGATTAAAAATTCCAATTTACAGTTCCGTTTATTTTTCATATATATAATTTAAATTGAAAAGCATAAAAAAAAAATTCATAACACATTCAAAGAATTTTGGGATGGGAGCGGAAAAAGTTGATATTAAATTACAGTAAGAATCAAACTCGCGACCACTCAACAAATAAATGTATTGTCACTACTTCGCAAAAGAGATGTGGTATTAATTTAGAAACATTAAATAAGTATTAAATCAATATATTTTGGGCTCCCTAAAATTTCGAACTTGAAATACGGCCGCTTTGCTTCAAGTCCAACCCTATACTTATACCATGTTTGATGCATATTATTGAGTGGAGAATGCATTTTAAATAGTGATTTGATAGAAAATATGTGGTTAAAAAATAAAGAAGTTTTGAATTGGCGTATAATATTATTTTATTAAAAAATATATGGTTGAAAATGAATTTTTGTAAGAATGTGAATCAAACATGGTGTTAATATTCACACATTTTCAGGGCTCGTTTAACATGATTTTTGCTTTTATTTTTTCTTTTTGTAGATGAGCTTTTTGAGAAAATTATTTTAATTTTTGTTTGAAAACTAATTTTTAAAAGAGATTTCTATAATCGAAATGTTTTTAAATTATGTCAAGTTGGACCAATTTTCTCCAAAAACTCTTCTAACTTGAAGAACCACTTTCATAAAATTAGTCAGATAGATTCAAAAGCTCCTTTGAACTTTTCTAAAATTATACCAAACGGACTTTGAGAACGACTTGTAACATGTCAAATATGTTTTACCGGAGTCGTGGTCAAGTTAAAGTACCAAACAGGTGTAGTTGGGGGGACTAATGCCAAAGTCCCAATTAACATAATTATGGGAGACATTGAAATGTGAGGACAGAATTGATAATAATTTTGTGGGACATGGATATAACAATTGGCAACCATAAATCCACATGCCCAGCAACATCTATAAACGTTGTAGTATCCGTCCATTATTAATTTTTTGTGGTTGTCTATGATCAAAATAATTATATTTGTCCCTTGACATCTCGTGCAAAATTGTCAATTTTTTTCCCTTTTTAAAGTTCACGAATGGCAACTTGGAAGGAATGTATTAGAGAATATGTTTTCTTTTTGGATAAATTGCATCTAGGGTCGTAAACCATTCAAAAATGCCATAGGATCTTGAATTTTTTCATTTTGTGGCTCTCATTCCGAAACTTTAAAATTAATATGCAACGCGGTCCTTTGAATGGTTTCATCCAAGAGACTGTCCGTTGATCCGAAAGTCAATCATCGATCAAAATTTGACCAATTTAAAGAAGGAGAGAAAGTTCTTTTTATGTTATTACATTTATAAAATTAAAAATAAAAACAAAAACAAAAAAATAAAAATAAAAAGAGAACTCAAATATCTTAAACAATTTTTTTTTTTTTAATTTTAAACAATAGTATTTTATCTTCTCCACTTACTCCCACCCTATCCCTACCTACCATCGTCACCATCAACCCACTCCAACCCATTCCCACCTTGCCACCACCCAAACACCACAGATTTGGTCTTCGAGTAGGATAGGGGTGGTGTGGCGGTGGTCAGTGGGAATGGGGTAGCTAGAGGTGGCAGGGTGGGTAAAGATGAAGTTTGGGACTCCACGGTACTTTTTAAAAGGTTTGGAAACCAGATAAAATTTATCCTTTTTATTTAGTTTCGTGTTGTTTAAAAAAAGGTTGGAATTGGCTTTTTAGTGAGAAAATTTGATTAGCTGGCGTTTATTCGACACAAAATGAATTTGAAGGCATACATATCGAGTAAGATCCATTCTAATTTTGATTTTGCAAGATACACATTATTGACTTTTTCATCGACAATAGTTTGAACATGATTTACATGGTTACGC
This sequence comes from Fraxinus cuspidata, assembly GCA_903798385.1. Classification (NCBI taxonomy): domain Eukaryota; kingdom Viridiplantae; phylum Streptophyta; class Magnoliopsida; order Lamiales; family Oleaceae; genus Fraxinus; species Fraxinus cuspidata. The sequence goes on along the minus strand of CAIGRP010075963.1, from coordinate 11,667 downwards.
TGAATATATACTTCATGAGATGAACATATCTACATGTCAAAAAATTGGAATGACGTCATTGATTTCTGAAATAATTATAGTAATAGAATCGTTGCATTTCGAGTTTAATGTACTTAATTTTCAATTTTCTTTTCTTTTCAAACAATTTTATTGACTCTAAAAAATTAAAGAACGTGTCCCATAAGAAATTAGGAGTTGCTTAAGGTAGGTGGCATGCCAGTACGCATCGCCTGTTCCAAATTATAATGGTAGTTGGCAGTAGGTCAAGTGGTTTTAGCTAATTAATTAAATTAGATGGACCAATTCTTGATCCTCCTGCACTTGAATTTTAATTGGATCAAGTAGAAAAATCATCTTCAACCACAAGACCGTGTTTGGAAGTGTTCGTTCAGATATGTAACATAATGTGCTACATGGTTTATTCCATGTAACATACTATGACTTTTTTGTCGAAAATGACTATTAGACGTTTTTTATTATGAATTTACTATTTTTCTTTTCTCACAAAATGTTACATAATGTGCTACACGATTTATTACAAGTAACATGCGGTGTTGCACTACAATACAAATGACATTAGTTTCATTTTCGAACCCTATCTCACTATAAAAATGCATTCTTTGCTTACATAATCCACTCTACCTCATTTGGAAGTTCAGTCTTTTAATGCAATAGGCATAGATGAATGCAAAAAAGACTGCGAAACCTACCAAAACTGCAGCAACTGGTCCCTTGAAGTTGGGATCATATCCAAAGTGTTCTTGAATGTAGATTTTGATCATCGGTTCAAAGGTCATCCCGGGCACTTTAATGGTGTCTTCCACATCTCCATACTGGCCTATAATCAGTCCGTATACTGTCCACGCCACAGGGCAAATCCAGTAATACCATATCCACCACTTTGGGATTTTCTGAAATTTTAAAAGGGAAAATAATTCAAAACTTTGCTTACGAATGAAGATCATTATATTTTAACGTGTTTGAGTTAAAATAACTTACTGGTCTGGGGATGAAGAAACCGGAGAATATATTGAAAAGTGATGAAAAAGCTGCTACAAATATTGCTGCCACTTGGTGGTTTGGTGTGAGGGAAACAGCCATCATTCCGTAGTATGTGAAGTAGAGAAATGAGATAAAGGTCACGAAGAAGAACCAGAAGAATTTAGCCAATGTCCATTCAAAGCTCACCATTGCATACACTATAAGAGTATAATAGGTAGTCTGGAGAAGTACATAAGGTATTTCTACGACGACCTGCATATTAGGTGACCAAAGAACTCCATTTCAACTTATTTGCTTCTTTAACTTATTTGATTTTTAAGATGGTTTTTAGTATGAAATAAATCTTCACCTGTGCCATGGCATACGGTAATGCCGAGTACATTCCTGCTGCTTGTTCCCTATAAAACACGGTTCTCTCTATGGCTACAACTGGCTGTACTGTTGAGCAATTACTAACTCCAACAAACAACACAGAGGTATACATGGTTCCGATAATCGTCAAAAGATCCGTATTGCTTTCCCTGAAGCCGTAGAATAAGAAAATGAAAGAATCAGCATCTTACATTCAAGTCTAGTTGCTGAAGCTTCTGAAATATATATTTGATTCAACAAGATTTAGATAAGAACCTTTTCGTGCCGACTCTCCAAAAAATTGTACCAACCACTAGTGCACAAGCCAAGGTAAAGAAGTGTCTAACTAGATTATAATCAGGACTTCTCCAGTAAGTCCACCATTGCTTCCAGAGGCAGGACTTGAATTGGTTCCATGTGGGCTGAGAATACTGTGTGGGAAAATAAATGTCTGTTGCCCCCAGAGATGGTTTGCCCAACTCTTTTACTAGAGCTTTATTTTGGCTGGAAAACCAATAAATATCAGATTAATGCCCATAATTTGTGAGTCTTATAGCATTTAGTTGTTTGGTTTATATCTACTTACTCATATAATGTTGTTGATTTGTAATGTGTAGCAAAATCAATTCCAAGTCGGGCTTCTGCAGCCACTGAGCTCACTTCCAGCATCCATGTTGCCGGGTTATATTTCTCTTTAATCTTTGGGACTCCAGGAATTGCCTAAGTAAGTTGGGTAGATCTTTACTTTCATTTTTCCTTTCTATAAGTAAGAAAATTATCTAGTCGGAAGTACCTCAAAGTATTCGATGATTCTATGGGAATGTTGGCCCAATGGTCCTGCATAGATCATTTGACCTCCTCTCTTCAAGAGAAGCAGCTGATCCAAGATAAAGTATGTCACCGAATGATTTAACTGGGGTAACAATCAAGTGAGAGTTTGCACTTTACCTCATCAAATGCTTCGAAGATATCGATGCTAGGCTGATGGATAGTACAAACAACCGTTCTTCCTGTATCCACCGTGTTTCTTACAGTTCTCATGACAATTGCTGCTGCTCTTGCGTCTAAACCAGAAGTCGGTTCATCCATAAATATAATTGAGGGGTTAGCAACAAGTTCAACTGCTATTGTCAATCTCTTTCTCTGTTCTGTTGACAATCCAGTAACTCCTGGAACCCCCACAATAGCTTCCTTAAGATTGTTTAGTTCAACTAAATCCATCACTTCTTCCACAAAAGTCTGCAAAAGATTCAAATGAAGAGTGTGTTTCAGTTAAAAGGTTTCACAATATTCTCTATGATGTATGCTGTTAGACTAGTTCTTACCATCTTTTGCTCCTTGGTAACTTCTTTTGGGAGCCGAAGAAAGGCCGAGTAAATTAAAGATTCTAAGACAGTTACTTGAGGTGAGTGGACATCATTTTGTTCACAGTATCCACAAATTCTGGCGAAGGTTTCTTGTATCTTTGGAAATCCAGAGATTCTAATGTCGCCTTCAATATAACCACTTGTCTTTCGACCAGCCAAAACATCCATTAGGGTAGTTTTTCCTGCTCCACTTACTCCCATTAATGCAGTTAAAACTCCTGGCCTAAATGCACCAGTTACTTCACGAAGTAATTGGAGTTTGTCCTCTGTCACTCCTTGTTCCTTCATTTCCTGTTGCAACCAAACAAGTTCACTATTGGCAGAATGCAATATAAGACTGCAAGTTGAGTATAGAATACACCGTAAGGCTTTAAGCCTCTTTTTATAAAACTTTCGAATGAAAGATATGGGTATTGTTTCTTACTGGGGGCATCTCCACGAAGTAATTTACACCATCAAATGACATAGCTAGAGGTGTGAAAGGAAGAACCATTCCTCTTTTAGGAGCAAAATCTCTCGAGGCCTCAAGATTTGAATGGCCTCCAGCAGGGGCATGGATGTTCATTCGCTGGATTGCTATTTCCTCTATTTAAAAGAAAATAACATTCTGGCTGAGCAAAGATAATATTTCTAACTAAATTTGTTTTATTTGATTTCTGTTGTATGGTTTTTACTTGTGTAATTCCCAGGGAGTGAACCTTTCTTCGACTTTGTTGTTCTAGGTGGCAGTGTTTCCTCCATTTCCCTTGCCTGCTCTTGGGATATTATAGCTTGTGGCTGCCCAATAGCTATCGTGTTGAGCAGAAACGTTGGAAGGTTAATTATCATAATCAAGAGAAATTTTATATGTAAATTAGAGTTCTGAAACTTACGGTTAAGGTACATAAGGGAAAAAGTGAAAAGGACATTGAAGAAAATTGTGAACCCGAAGAGGACTGCTATGCCTAACCAGTACCAGTTTCTTTCTGGGAAGATATTGAAGTTATTCAGCACAGCTAGTCCCAACCTTGTATCATTGTCTGAGGCCTGTATTGTACCAAATAGTTTACATTAACAATGAAGCTAGGTTGCAGAAAATGCATAGGAATACTTACCAATTTGTCCATCCATCTTGGAGCAAACATCTCATTTACTACGATGGCATTGTAAGCATAGGTCAGGGGTGAAACCCAGTAACCCCATCTCCACCACACAGGAATTTGATCTGTACGTAAGTAGTATGTGATAGATGTCAAATAGTTAAGGTAATCAAGACTGTACTTTAGGTCCATGTTTTTTCTTCATTAAAATTATCTCGTGCTATCGAATCCTCCTACTAAACATGCCAAAGATATATACCGCTAGTGTACTTCTATAAAAAATGTAATTATACTTCTGATGCGTTCTTGCAGGGCTGGTGCCAATAGAATGTAAAATTTAGTTGCACTTTTTATGCTCAAACTAACCTCTCGGAAGGATGAAACCCCCCAAAAGGAACACAACGAGAAGTGTAAGAGAACCACCGGTGTTTGATAAAACCATTGTCCTGCATATTCCTGCAATGAGCCTAAACATCCCCGCAGCCATTTGCTGGATCATAAATATTAGCAATAGTTGCTTGAAAAACCTGAATAAATGATAAAAGGCTTCATAGTTGACTCCATATTTTATCCCAGGTAAAGAAAGTTCACTTTTTGAAGATAAATGGGTAATTTCAAATAAGTTTACCTGCTGGCTTCAGGAGCAAATCCTATGGTGTAGTATGTTATGACGGTCCAGACAATGGACTCGAACAGTGATATTGGTATCCTCAGAAGAAAATTGGGTAGAGTGAAAGCCCAAGGTGGGTGAAAGAGTAAGTCTCTGTGCTTGTAGAAGACTGAAAGTCTCTGTATAGCAAGTGATACCTCAGCAAAACCATTGAAAGTATTACATATAATGCCAAACAATAGCGCACCAATATAGACAGCCCCATCATCTTCGTTCCTAGCATGTAATGTAGTCCTCAAAAACACAGTTGATGTGATGATTGCCACAATAATGATTTGTACAGTCTTGAAAACGTAGAAGAAAGAGTTTCTTTTGATCAGAAGCCATTCCTTGTCAAAGTTGGCTTTGAGAAGCTCTTTTTTTGGCACTGAATACTTTTTGTACTCGAGAGCTGCTTTGTGACTTCGGTTCTTGTTGTAAGGGACTGATAGTTCGTTATTAAGCCGTTGACCAACGTGGAAGCTCTTGAATTTTTCGGAAAATTCACTCACTGGAATGTGTTTGTATGGCTTGCTTCTATCTGCCCAGTATTGCTCCTGGTCTTTTCTTGATGTCACCTGGTATCAATTTTAGAAGTTATTGTTAGCCTTAGTTCTGTGCATCATTGTCCCCTAGCGGCAAGTTTGGTAAGGTGGCCTCCACGGTAGCGGACAGAAGAAAATGAAGCTAAAATCTCACCCATTGTACATTCTACTTCTATCTAGTACTGAATATGTCCTTAAGAATGAAAAGTTATATAATAAATTGAACTCGTGTTTATTGACAGAAATGCCAGGTGATTTACCTCTTGCAAGAAATCAGCAGTGCACTTTCTCTCCGGGCACTTGAACCCACAATTCTCAAAAAACTCAAGGACATGCTCTCGCGGACCCTGATAGACAATCTGGCCTTCTGATAAAAGAATAATATCATCGAAGAGGTCAAATGTCTCCGGCGCTGGCTGGAGGAGCGACATCAAGATCGTGGTCTCTGTGAGGTGTACAATTTGTTGCAAGCACTTCACTATCTGAAATGTTGTGGAGCTGTCCAGTCCTGTTGATATTTCGTCCATAAATAGTGTTTTCGTCGGCCCAACAATCATCTCCCCTGTACAAACAAAAGTAACCATCATACTATACACTTATCTCTTCAACTTAATGATTGTTCTTCTCGTGCTGAATGAAATTACTTTCATAAGAAATAATAACCTGTTGTCACTCGCTTCTTTTGGCCTCCAGAAATCCCTCGTATCATTTCATCTCCAATAATGGTATCTCGACACACATCAAGTCCCAATATCTGCATCGTTAAAATTGATACAATATCAACCAATAATGCATATTCTATTTAGAACTTAGAAAAGTTATACATGTGAGTGCCGTGTTCTTTTAACAGAAACATGGATGTAAACAATCTACTCGAGATTAAAACATTACAAACTTGAAAAATTTAGATACGAAGAAATAAACGTGGAAAGCTTGTTACAACACAGTAAATTTAATTTAATATATAATTAAAACTTTAGTCAATCATACCCTGAGAGTGTAGTCTGTAATAAGGCTGCTCTCAACTCCCTCCACTGCAGTTGCCTAATGGAACATAAACAAGGTAGCAAATAAAACATAAAACTACATTTAATAAATCAGACAGGAATTTTATTCAACCGAATTAATCAAATATTTTTTTTACCTTCATAAAAAGATCCACCTCTGCCTCTGGATAAATCCCAGCATCTCTTTCCCTCCTAGCAAGCTCCTTCAAAAGTTCTACACGCATAAAGTTAACCGTGAATAAGTCAACATAAACGAGCATCAAACTAGTATGAAAATAATTTACACGATGATTTAGGGCGCAGGGCTTTTGAAAAGTCAAAAACTTCTTATGAAACTAAGAAGTTGCTTTTGAAAATGTTACGATAAATATGCAAATGTATTTTGTCCAATTAGAAGAGCTTTTGGCAAAAGCTGGTCTAAGTAACTTTTTTAGGAAGCTCTTTACAACAAACGAAATCCCCTGCAAAATGGGTCCATAATATTTCAAGAAAAAAGTACGTAAAGAATTCGATCGGGAAAGCTACTTGCAAAAAATTACCATATCGAGAACCGATCCCTTGGCACCTTGCAGAGAAATCTAGAGTTTCTTTGACAGTAATTTCTCCAACATGAACATCATTTTGGCTAATGTATGCAGATGTCTTCTGTGGGACAAATTCCTTTAGCCTATGTCCATTGTAAGTGATTTCTCCAACGGTCTGTTCCATATTTGAATGTCAAAAGTTCAGAATTTTTGCTTCTTTTTTTGTTATAAAATTCTGATGAATTCAATGGAGTTTGGAACCTTTAAGGAAGGGTCTAATTTTGCAGCCAGAGCCAACAGAAGGGTTGTCTTCCCAGAAGATGGTGGCCCCAGCAGGAGAGTCATTCTGTCACATTTTTAGATGTTAAACATCTCGTGTTCATACAAATTTTAAACGCTTAAAACTTTTAGAGGAAGCAGTTCAAGTGCTCGTCCTTTACCTAGATGGTTTTATAATCCCAGAAGCATCTTTTAGTATAGTGAGTTTTGTTCTGTCAGCCAATCTGATCCCAAAACAACTCAATGCTGTCTCAGCAATATTACGAGTTGCATTTAACAGTGTCGGAAGAGCTCTGTCGCCTATGAAACAATCTGCCTCGACAGTAAACTTCTTGAACCTAACTTCCACTGTCGGAAGGTTAATCCCAACTCTGTAGTCACAAAAAGACCTCTCCAGTTAAAGTTGTAGCTATCTAACAATTTAAACTTTTATATAAAACGATTTAACTATAAAATGTCGTGACAAACTATAGATAATTAACTTAGAATGTGTTATTCTTTGATTCCTCGAAGAGTTAAATAACTGCATGAAAATATTCTCATTGGTTCTTCTGTTTGTTTTTAACATGACAGTACAAAATATAAGAGATAATTACTGTATAAAATATTAATTGCTGATGGAAATGGTTCAGATTAACACTCGTATGAAAATGACTATATGGTTGGAATTATTCAGACAAAATTATCAGTTTGTACTGACTGATAGCACATATTCATAAGAACAAATCCACTCATGATTAATGAGTAAAAAAATAACAAAAAGAGACAAAAAAAAAATATATATGAATATTCTTTGTTTACGAAAGACATGTCCTCTTGGTAAGGGCGTTCTACAACACTAAGAAAAATAACCATTTGCAACATGTAAACAACAACGTTCATTAGTTGTGCTTTGCTAAGAAAAGTTTATCACAACCGTCAGTAAATGCATGTTGTTGTTGGTTAACTCAATTGAGATTTGACAATAATATTTTATTGTATATTGCTAATGTATCGTTTTACAACGTTAGAGGTCTGTTGCAAGAAAAAAGTATATTGCGTAGATTTAAAAATGGGCAATGATTAATGCTAAAAAAAAAAGTCAATATACGACATATTTTTTAACGTTTTTTATTGCAATACTTTATTAGGTAATAATAATAGACAAGATTGTAAAATTGCCATCTAATCCAATATATTAAACTAACATCCAAATAGTGCTTAAAAAGCTTATGTATAATTGGTTATATTTAAAATGTCGAAGAATATTCGATTATATATAACTATTTTTGTAGGATAAACAATGGTTCCTTGAAAAATTTTATAATAGACTCAACAATATGGAAAAACGAAAAACATCAAAATCTTATTAATAACGTTTTGCAATTACCATGAGAATCTAGTTTAGACGACGGTTTGCAATTGCCATGAGAATCTAGTTTAGATGACAGTATGTAGTCATCGTTAAAACCTTTTTGGTAAGATTTCAAGCCAAATATGTCCTTAATGATAACTTTTAAGTACAGTGGAAGATCTAATTTCATGTACTAATAAAACTAAAATTCAATATTATTCACAAGGTAAAAGAAATAAAGGAAAAAAAAATGAAGAAAGAAAAAACTTACTTGTCAATACGATTTCTGAGCTTTTTCAAGAACTTCTCATTATCTTCCTCTGTAAACTTAAAAATCCTATCAATGAACTCTTGTTTGTCATTCATGTCAAGCTTTCTTACATCAATTTCCTTGTGTACAACCTTATTATTCCCTCCATTGCCATTTTCCAAGAAGGATTTTAGGACAGTTTTGCGCAGCCTGTCGTAGGATGGTAACTTCTCTAGAGCAGCCCATTTCAAGGCTTCTTCATCTTCCTCAGCCTGGTTGCTCCGCCCCGGCGTGGCAGCAGAAAAGAAATCTTCTGTACTCCAGCTGAAGCTCCTGCTTGCACTGCGGCTCGTTTGCCTTCTTGAAGCCCGCATTTTCTGTACAAAATGAGAAGTTTAGAGTTGAGAGAGAAAGAGAGTGTGTGTATATATGAATGTGTGTAGAGTTTTTGTTGAGAACATTGTGGGGTTGCTTGGATTGTAATTTATTTTATTCCATTACCAAATTTTAACTTTTCTTTTGTTTTGTTTTAACTCAAGTTTTTGAAATATCAAGTGCATAGCAATCATACATAAAATTAATTCCTCAATTAAAGAATCGACATTAGAAAACTAACATCATGTTGTGTTACTTGTTTCACTTTGACGATTGCATTAGAAAACATTTGATGGTAACCAAATAATAACGTATCAGTGCAGCTAGCCACTAGGTTTCTTAGATTTGACTGTTTTTATGGCCCTATCATGAAAATTATTCATAGTTTAAAAAACATGACTTTTGAAAATTAATCATATAACCCGAACATATATTTTTTTTTTTTCTCATTTTTAGCATTTACTACTCAACATGGCCCATAGTTATGTATGCATTCTAAGCAATATATTTATGGAAAAAAAATCAAATGTTCTGAAATATGACTCTTCACTTTAGTAAAGAGATATGATAACAAGAGGAAAACCTATCAGCAAGTCGTTGTAGTATAGTGGTAAGTATTCCCGCCTGTCACGCGGGTGACCCGGGTTCGATCCCCGGCAACGGCGATAATTTATTTTTGCCTACAATTTTTTAAAAAATTAATATTACAATTGTGCTAATATAAAAACTATGAACAAACATGCCCGTCTAGCTCAGTCGGTAGAGCGCAAGGCTCTTAACCTTGTGGTCGTGGGTTCGAGCCCCACGGTGGGCGTCTTTAAATCTTCCGTTTCTTCAATTTTTTATTTTCATATAGGGCTTTGGACTTAATGGACAGTGGACAAAACAAACCAAATCACGGGCCTGGGCTGAATCTTGCTCTAACTAAGTGGATCGCTTAAGGCCCAGTAATTCAGGAAGCATAATTTCCAATAAGATCAAATATCTATTGAACGCATAATAGGTTCAAAAACGTTTTTATCTCAAGTTACTACCCATAACTAACATAACTAGTTCTGTACTATAAAAGTCTAAGGGGAAGGTTCAAAACACACCACCTAATTTAAAGTTTTAAACGTTATCACCCCTTATTTTTACTACAACTTCGTTTACTCTATCAAATCAATACCGACTAGTGAGATACAATATCAAATTTCAACGAATACCTCACATCCTTACCTTTCATGAGCACATCTCATGGCTTCCATGTCCAATTCCCACCCATGTGTTGTATCTATACCTAGAGTTGGCAACTGGTTGAGTCGGCTAAGCTCACTTTGGGGCGAACTGCTCGGAACATTAACTTTTTTTTTTCCAAAAGCCGAATAATTTAATTGTTGCAAATTGGAAATTTGTGAAAATTATACTAATAAAATCTTCGATCAAAATATTTGAACTATCTAGGAACTGGTTAAAACCTTCCTAATTGTTCTACAGTAAATCCATTCGAAATAAAATAATGTAATGTAACTAGATAGAGATCGAACATCAATTTTTAAGTCTCACTATAAATCGATATGATACTTTAATATAAAAAGATGGTCCGCATTTAAACTGTCCAATCAATTTATAGCACTTGATTTTTCTAACTTACGTGGAAGGAATATACATTATTGGGGTTGTGAACAAAAGTTCCTCAAAATATTAGGTATCGACAAAAAAAAAAACTTGGGTCCTAGATTCCAAAATAGTCTTTATTTCAAGATAATAGTCCCCAATGCCACTTGATGAAATAATTAGAAGTAAAGCGTGGGACACATTTTAGTCAACTAAAATTAAAGTATAAAAAGGAAAAGCAAAAATGTAATTCAAATAAAGCAGAGGACTAATGTGTACTCTTATCTACGGTACTGATGAAAGATATACAAATATGAATAATTTGATCACTTGGATTAAAAGAGTTCAAACTTTTCTAAATTTTAAATAAAAATATATTATACTTGTGGATATATACACACATATCTCTGCATTTATAAATTTGAATACCTAAAGCTTCTTTTACGATGTTGGATATGTACACTCACGATTTATTAGTACGTTTGATTACACAATATTATCAGAATAAAAGAATTTAAAATCGTGTCTATATATACATTCTCGTTGCAACGCACCATTATAATTTATTACATTGTCTTACGATTTAGTTACGTAGAAAGACGGAAATAATTTTGGACAGGTATTAAAAATCCTTATTGTTACGGTACTTTATAAACTGGGTATACACTTCAATCAAGTTACAAAGACCCATGAGGCATTGTTTGTCGTGTAGACAAGATCAATGAAGAAAGGTTTGTCGTGTTAACGAATATTGTATCTTTTCATTACGCTTGTCATCGAACCTATGGTTAACACTTTTCAGAGTGTCATTGCACTCAACCTAAATATTAAAAGTTCATTGAACCAAGGAACCAGATGAATCATTGGAAGTATGTTCTTGGGGTATCAGAGAGAAGAATATATATATATATATAAACCTGTTTTTACATGAAAAAATGCACACACATCAATATGTACAAAACTAATTAGACAAGTCGCGGACCCCCAACATAAAACTCGGTACAAGTGAGCTATTTTCGTGTGTGGCCATCTCGGAATTGAATGGTTCGACACATTTTTGACATAACTATTTTCCCAAATTACCACAGAGCCTATAAAAATATTGACTTTATTTACTTAGCACGGCCCATGTAGTATGTAATTATTTACATGATGTTGTATATGAAATTCAAGGGCCACCTTTTTTTTAATTATTTTTTATTTTTTTTGTTGACGTAGGAACCCGCAGCCGTTACTCGTGAGTGCGCACTGGGTAAATCTCGCTCCAAGTGCAATAGCTTGCAACCCACACATGAGAGATAAACCGCACT